>CAUYPO010096380.1:0-11590 GCA_963574435.1 Cheirogaleus major
CTCTACATCTACTCGCCATCAAATTGGTTCTGACTGATTAAAACTATGGTGCTCAAATGGTGGTAGTACTCATCAGGGAGTAGCGGGGGAGGCCCACAACCTTGGGATATGGCGAGCATTGTGGAGGGGAAGGGAATACGTCTAACCCTTCTTAGGGAGAGGCAAGGAAATATAATGTAACCAAAATGTCAAAAAAGAAAATCTTTTATCGGGTGGTGGGCAGGTCGGGGGGAGGGGAAGAGTGTATACTTACATAATGGGTGTGACACGCACCTCCAGGGGGTCGACATGCTTGAAGCTCTAGCACGGGGGGGGGGGGAGGGTTGGCAGGGGCAATATATGTAATCCTAACAATATTTGTACCCCCATAATATAATGAAATAAAATAAATAAATAAATAAATAAATAAAAACAATCATTTCCTTCTTTGCTTGATGAAGTTTGCTAAATTGACCTTTTCAATTGCACTTATCATGCATTCAGTTTGCATGCATGACTACGAAATACATCTTATTTACCTCCAGCAGTACCAGGAAGTTTCCCTGGGCATATGACATAGCCAGTCAGCTTTGGGTGTTTGATTAAATGGAACAAAAATATATCATAGAGCACCTGAGATGGTGCTAATGACATGGCCTCTATTGAATGTACCAACATCCATTGAGCATGGGTTTATTGTAGTCCTCACGATGCGTTTCTTTGTTTACAAGTCTGTCCTGTCCACTAACCTGTGAGCCCTAGAGAGTACTAATTATGTATTTTTCAACTTGTATTTCCTTCTGCATTCAGAAATATCTTAGTGCCTGAATTTAGTAGATGCTTAATAAAGTAAGTATTGATAGAAGGAAATAGTGGAAAGGATGGTAAAGAGTTTTACTGATTACTATAATAAATATTTCAAAAATCTATGCACCTAAGTATTTTCATTTATTTAGCAGATACTGAGTGAATGCCTAATATGTGCTATTATTAACCATTCTAAGTGTTATCAAGTAGCATATTATGCTGCTTCAATTGGAATTTATCATGCCACCTTTTTCTTACAACTGAATTTGATATTAGTTTTTTGATATTAGTTTTTTAAATTCAGAACCTTGCATTTACCAAGTTTGTATCTTTGAATATTAATTAAATCAAACCTTGAACATTCGGAATAAATAAAAACCTAAAAAGTAGCCAGATGCCCCAATAAGGGCAAGATACTATACCCTAGAATCCCTCTGCTTATTGTATACTTGAACTAAATTTAACATCTAGTTGGTTGGAAAACTCGGTAAATGAATCTGGTAACCTGCTTTTGTGTATAATTTCTGGAAATCTGGTTACATAGAAAAATTGTTTTAAAATGCATCCTTCACTGAGTTACAAATCCTAGCAGCTTTCCTGCATGATATACAGACACTAAAATTATACTTGAAATTTAAATCCATATTTTAAAAGTGAATTAGAAATGAGCATTTATAAAAAACTTGGTTATATAAGAAAACTAGTTACTACTAAGCAACATGAATGCAATGACTTTAATAGTATAAATCCCAAGTGTCCTTAATAAATAAAAAGGAATTATATATTTTCATGGTATATAATATATATTTATGTGATTTATATTAAATCTATCAAAATTATTTTTAAAAACTAAATGATATACCCAGTATTAAATTTATATAAGAAAGCAAGGGCCTTGAATAAACCTAATAATTAATTTAAAAATTACTTTAAAATTCCTTTGGGAAAAAAGCATTCAAAGACTCAATTACAAGTCAAAAAATTAAACAGTATTTTACTATTAACCGTATCATATTTATTTAAAAGCCACAAGCAATATAAGAAGGCATGAAAACACAAAATTCAGAGAATAACACCTGTTTGTTTTTTAATCATTTTGCACAATAAAATGCCACTAAGAAATAGAGAAATTATAATGCAAATTGTATTATAAAAATATGGCACATGATATTATTTTTTTTAAGAAAGAGAAATCGTAATTGTAGGAGACAGAAGACACGTTAATACCACAAAACTTTAAACAGAATTTTTAAATGTCACGTCTTATGCTGAATATATACATGCATATATTGACCATTATGCATCAGATCCTGGAATATGGAGATTTAGGCAAGTAAAAATAAAAAGTTTATATAGATAAACTTTCTGAATACTGTCTGTCTGTTTTTTCTATATTAAATGTCACATATCATTATAGGAAATGCATATGATATGTCTATTTAAGATTGTAATTTCATTTTCAAATGTAAGGCAATTAATATTTTAGAAAGCAGCTTTTATACGTTTTTGAAAAAAGCTAGTAACAGCATATAAAAATGAACATTACAAGAAACTGAGTAAAACAACTTTACCATGAAAAGATGAGTATAATTTAAAATTGGAGCACCTGCATTTCATTTTAAAAAGAACTGTGGACTAAGGCTCTTAGAATAACTCTACCTAAGAACACTGAGTCTTTCTTTATGTGATAAAGAGCAGATGAAGAATACATCCCATTCTACATAGTGGGTGTTGTTTCTTAATAAACTTGATCAATTTTACACAATAAATGCCACTAGGAAATATAGAATAATAATGTAAATTGTATTATAAAAATATGCTACAGGTATTATTTTTTAAAGAAAGAGAAACTTTAAGTGTAAGAAACATTTTACACACACACAGAAAAAAAAACACAGTACATGTCCAGGTAGGAAGCTAAGGTGCAATAGAGGCAAGTTAATCATAGTGTATTCACTTGTACACTATGCTTTTAATTAATTAGTAAAAACAAGTACAATGGATACTTTATTCTTGGTCTTATATAATGTTTACTGATAAGCTTTGGATCTCAGAGAAGTATCATCTTTGCTCTGTTTTGTTACTTTGTATAAATACACATTTATTTATCATGTAAATAAAAAGCAGCAAAGCAGTATTAATCACATCAGAATTTGTGGCTTTTGCTGTTATAAACTGCTACACAAAATGTCACATTTCAAAATTTAAAAACATAACTCCAATTCTTGTCATTAGAACAGTACGGTGACTACCAGAGATCTTCTTGAAAGAAAACAACAATTATGTCTTCTGTATCATACAAAATGAGACCCACAGGTACAATATACAATCTAAGAGATTCAGTCATACATATGTTATATATAAGGCATCTGCGACCAAGCAAGGTTATGTGTTAAATGTATAAATGTATTATGTATAAATGTATTCAATGCAAGCTTCTTATAAAGAAACTAATATCTCTAATTTGCTCAGAGATCTCCATTGGCTGTGGCTCTGGTCAGCTCCTTTTCTGATAGTTTGATCCTGCCTTTGTGTATAGGCAGCTCCTGAGTGTCCATGCCAGTAAATTAGGGAACAGGCATGGGAAATATAAACCTTAAGATTAAAAAAAATACATGTTTTATTTTGTAATAAAATCACATTTCCCAGTGAACCTTTTATAAATTTTGTAGAGTGAGGTTTTGATACATGTGCACAAGTAAACTTTCCTTATACAATAAAACATAATATTTCTGTCTGCTTTTCTTTTTGTTTTTAAAGATGAAGAGTATCATTCTCTTCACATGGAATTAAGCTTGTCTTCAGTAAAAGGACATGATGGAGAGGAGAGACAGGAGAGGATTAAAGATAGATGACATGTTATTTTATCCCAACAAAGATGGCTCTAAAGAGCCCACTATCTTACTACCTATTAATGTGAGAGCTCAGGGATTTATTTTCCTATATTTCATGTTTACAGTGTTTTAAGTGTTTATAGTATTTTAAGTAGGAGTCATAGGCTTTCAGGATGAACTGTTAGTCTACCAAGTATACAAAAACACATGTTTAGATTATATTCTTTCTCGCATTCAGACTCTTAGCCTACCTGTCAAAGTTAACACTCAATAACAAAAATCTGCAAAGCAGAAAATATACTTGCAAATAATTGAGGATTGACTGTAAGTCTATACTAATTTTCTAATTTTTATTTATTAACCATCATTGATGATTTGCTGCATCCCTCTCTGGTGATGAAGGTTGTGGTGGAGATCTTTCATGATTTGCTGCATCCTTCTCTGGTGATGAAGGTTGTGGTGGAGATCTTTCAAAATACATGAAGTCCTGAAATTGGAAAAATAATGTTATCTATCTCTCTATATATAAATTGGGTGCGATCCATACAATATTATCCTTTATAATGTATGAGGGGGACCTCACATTCCAGTTAAAAACAACTATATCTAATGTGATCTTTTTGAAGACAATTTAATGTGAAGAGCATCAATTACAAACATCAATTACAAATTGAAACTGTTGGCTATTTTCAGTACCAATTAACTAAATTTCATCATTAACAGGAGGAAAAACTTGACAATCTAAGGATGGTACAACACCAGTGTATACAATGAGAGAAAGGCAGTAAGAAAGATGGAAAAGGATATCAGGTTTAGAGTTATGTCATTAGGAAATCACAGGACAGGCATTTTTAAGCAATGAGAATGAGAGATGCAGTGACGGCAATTACACCCATTGGATGCCTATTATCTTCTAAGCACTCTCCTGCCCATTTTACTCATATGATAATCAATATTTATAACCCTGAAAAATATATTTTCATGCTCATTTTACAGATGAGGAAACTGAGGCTCACAAGTGTTAAACATTTTGCAAAACATGTAACTAGTAAGTAACACAGACAGAAGGTGGCCTAGTTTCAAAGATTATTCCCTTTCTACTATACGATACTGCTTCTCATCAGAAAGAATAACTCACTTAGGATAACTCAAAAATTAAAAAAAAGACTTACAATGAGGAAGCAAGCTCCAAAAATCATGGCTTTCATCTTCACATCCAGATCCAATGGAAAGTGAATGTCAAAGTGGTCAGCATCTTCCATTGCTGATACCAAACCATTCCACTTCCTAATAATACTGCCGATGTTGGATACATCATCGAGGGATTTGACCTAGAATGACAAGAATGTGACTTTATGTGATCGAAAGGTATTAGAGTACATGTTTTAGTATTCTACTTAGAAGCAGTCTACACTGAGACAGTAGGAAAAGAATATGGTAATTACATAATTTCAATGAGAAAATTACAGGCAAGAGGGGTTAAGTTCCTCTGCAACTGGGGAAGATCTTATGATTCTCAGGCTATTGCTCTTTCTTCATCTTCAAATGAGCTATAAGGGGACCTTATCAGAGGAGGTATGATTTGAATTGATTACTACATTCTTCTCAATGGAATTAGGAATTGGGAGGAGTTTACTTCCAATCTAGGGAAACCTATGAGTAATACAGGGATGTATGGAACAGTGCACTTCACATCACTCAAGATCTTGTGGGCCAAATCTACCCTGTCTCAACATACCAAAGGGCATCATTTTCTATAATAAAAGGGGGACCCTGACACTTACCACAGGGAAAACATTCAAGTAACTTTTACCTATGGTCACTTGACAATGGAAATGATCACACACAGCTTGCCCTGGCAATTTGGCTTATCTATATTGGTCTTTGAATAAATAGTTGATGATTAATGATATAGTGATATAAAATAAGAACTAAGAAAAGTTTTTTGGGTATCATAGGAAACATTCAAATAAGCAATTTTAGTAGATGATGACTCTTGCTAAAATTGCAAGGCATGTAGAAAGCACTCTTTAAGAAGCTCAGGAACTACTTCTAGGCATTTCTTTTGTCAGATTCACAGGGTGATAAACAATCATTTTGTAGCCACTGAGATAAAGGCAAAACAAAAGCATTTTTCTCTTTCTTGAGAAAATGTTACAATATAACCTATTATAAGTTACCCATGTTATCAGTGTTATCCTATTTCTTGAAGATGCTGATAGATTTCTATCAGACACATACACAATTTACATAACCTTAGGAGTGCTCTATATGTTCTGTGATATGATAGGCACTTGTATTACATAGAACCTATATTCCCATCCTAGAAATCTCTGGACAAAACTGTTAATTAAATACAGTGAAGAATTTAATAACTCAATTAAGTCAGGCTATTTACTCTCAGGCAGTTTAATGTTTTAAATGACTTGTTTCTATTTTTATCAAGCACTCAAATCAAAAATAAGGAATTCACATTTTGGAAAACATTAAGCAATCCACTAACAATAATTATAAAATCCTTTGATGCCAACTAGTTAAGTAATTCTTTGCTCAGCGTTATTCATTTACATGAAAAAAATGTCTAAAACCATATCATTCCAAGGTCTGTTAGTCCATGGAAGAAAAAATAACAGAAACATTGTTTTTGCATATGTTCACCTCAAAAACAGAATCTGAACCACATCCATAGGTTGAGCATGGCCCACGCACTCTCAACATGCTATCTTTCTTCTCATTTTGGATGCTGTAAACCGCCCTGCACAAATTCCAGTGTTCCGCAACAAAGCCAAGGGTGACACCAGGAGGACACTGCACCTCCAGCTGCAAGTAAATAGTGACAGAAGTTAGGATGCTACATGCACATGTATACACACACATGCAGATACACCATGTAGCTGTGTTTGTATTCACTCAAGGACTAAGGAAATTATTGCTAAGAGAGAACATCTCTCATTTTACCCAAACCATTCGTCTTAGGACTATATTTCAGTGAACAGTCTCAAGGTATAAGGTCACATTTTTTTTTTTTGAGATAAAGGGCAGGTTTAATTACAGCTGGTTATAAAATAGCCAGTTGTCCAAGCTCAGTGTCCCTAAGGTGCACATTATATTTTTCAGTAAGAGCCCAAGTGAAGCTTCTATTGACTATTTCTCTCGTGTCACATGTACTTTCCTAGGAATTTGGGGAAAGGATTACACAGGACATGGGGCAGGGCTACACAGCTTCATGAACTGTCAACTCAAGATGTTATTGCTCATGTATATAAATTCCCACCTATATACAAACAAAATTTGATATCTTCCTAGAACTGATAGCTCATATAATTTTAAGCCTCAGAGATAAAAATCAAATTGTATAAAAATAAATTACTTTAAAAATTTCATACCATGGTATACTCCTCACACATAAAAAGGGATGAACCACTGATATATCTAGAACAATTTGTATGAATCTCAAGGTAATTACACAGAGTGAAAAAAGCTAATCCTGAAAAGTTACATATATGATTCTGTTTACCTAACATTCTTGAAATGACAAAATTATAGAGATGGAGAACAGACTAGTGATTACCAGGGGTTAGTGATGAATAGGAGGGGGGGTAAGTGGGTGTGGTAATAAAAGGGAATGATGATGGAACTGTTTGGTATTTGTATTATGGTGGTAGATATAGGGATCTATACAGCTGATAAAACTGCATAATCTAAATGCACACACACACACACACACAAACAAATGAATACAAGTAAAACTGAAGAAATAAAAAAAAAACTAGATAAAGTTATGGGACAAAAGTTTCATAAATTGGGCTAAGTTTACAATATTGGGGGTTTTTTTTTACTCTATCCTGGCTTCCTATAAACTCAGAAGGCTGTATTTATAGGCTTTGATTAAAAATCCCAGTCACAAATATGAAGAAAAATGCCTATTTTATCCAAAAGGATTTAGGCTAAGAGGTGGAGATTCACTTCAAATATGAAGCTATTATTACAAAAGCAATAATGACAAAGCAGTAAGATATCTGAGAACAATAGATACTCAAATATTCATTGAGTACTATACTATTTGTCAGGCACTGTGCTATGGAATTGACTTCATCCTTGAAACAATTATCCTGTCAGATAGGTACTAGTAATATCTCTTTTTTTACAGGTAAATAAATTAAGGCACAGAGAGGGTTGTAAATAAATTGACATTTAGTAAATGCTGTTTTTAACATAATATATAATTTAAACATCCCAGTAATCCTATAAGATATTGTTCTACCCAATAAGGCTCAAAAAGGTTAAGTAAATTGTCCAAATTTAGCAGGTGGCATATCTAGAATTCAAACTCTGGTTGACCTCTCTCTAAAACTGCTTTTCTTTTCCTGTAGGAAACAACTTTCCTAGAACTGCACAGATAATAAAACGGTAACCACACTGTAACTCAGCACATCTGCAGTCTAGTTCCAGCACTGTCCTCTGCCACGTGTGACACCCTCTCAGGCACTTAATCTTTTTGAGCCACCCTTTCTTTATCTGTAGAAAGATGTGGGTTGGGATGGGTAACGTAAAGGGATGTAAAGTTCCTTCCAAATCTAAAAGTATATGTTTATGTTTAGCATTACCTGATATTATGTGCAGGTACATTCAGGTAAATGTACGTGACTACCATCAAACTCATAAATTTCGAATTCAGTAGACAAAACTGATAGAAGAGTGGTCATTGCCTAAACAAGCCTATTTCGTGCTTGACCCACCAACCAGCAAGTGAAGAATATGAACTCACAAGAAAAACCCTTTGTGATTTTCCTTAGGTGAGACAATTTTGCTTCCTCCCTCCCCACTAACTTCTTCCATTCTGACTGGCAGAGCCAGGGAAAATCCCTCCTGTGTAGTTTTGAAAGGAGCACATCGTGCTATGAAGAGTTGGATCAGAAAGAAACAATGATTAAACTTCCATTCTCTGACCTCTTGCCTGGCTGAGGGGCAACAGAAGCAACAGCAGGTGCATCTGAAAGGTCTCTGCATTGTCATGATTTCTCGGCCCATACAGTCAGTGACACGGAGGACAAAGGGCCTTAGTGTCCGATAAGCATTCCTGGTAAAGTCATCTGTGTCTTCGGTTACGATGTAAACCATTTGGTCTGAGTTGTTTTTAATGTCATATCTATTATTAGTTTCAAAATTTGTTATCACTATAAAATAAAATAAGAATATCGTCTTAACTTAGAACCAGTTAAAATGGCCCTCAAGAAGTCTTTGTTTAGTATTTCTTAGGGGTTTAAAGCAAAATAACTTTTTAAAATTTCAAGGGAAATATATACTATTAATTAGAACATCCAAAAATCCCTGTGCTTTATAAGTATTTAAATAATTTTGGAAATGCAAAACATTTCTTTTATTAATAAGAAGTTCATTGTAAATTCATTTTTAAAACTTTTCCACACAAAAGCAAAGATTTACATAATATTCTTGGAGTATCTGAATTTAGAAAACTTTAATTATAAAATCATTGAAATGAAATTATACATTGGATCTTTAATTAATCTGCTCATGAAATATGCTGAGATGACTAGGATAATTACTATTTGCAAATAAGAAAACAAACCAAGAAAAGTCAAAGGCCCTACTGTCATGGTCAAATGAACGTGTACAGCTAGTACAGTAAGGGTCAGTAACCTTGAAAGGCTGAACTGAGAACAGGCATGATTTTTTACTATGATATTTTCTTCTTACTTCCAAAGCAAGGGCACTGAACTAGAATTTAGCAGATTTAGATTCTATTTACAGCTCTGGCACTGATTAGCTGACAGTGGTGCTCCTAGGCAACTCATTTAGTACTTTAGCTCCTTCTTTTACTCATATATGAAAGATGGATAAGGAGCAGAAATAATGGGTAAAGGATAGGGGTTGACCAAATAAAATGAATGCCCTTTCCAAGTCTAAGAGCTTTTGATTATATGATTTATAGATAAATAAAATCATACAAAATAATTTGCTTTATTATTTTCTTGAAGACAAAATTTATAGACCATAGTTTTTTTTCCCTCTTTGAACCACTGAAAATGATCAATATAAAGAAGGAAGTAGATATTGGATAATGCAAACTTCTACCTGTTTAAAATACTGTTGAACATTAAGAAAAATTATACGTACTTTCAATTGGCTCAAAATGCTGAAGAACATGTATGTTGTCCAACTGTTGGGATAGAACAAAGTAATTAGAAGAGAGAAATAACAGAATTCAATCAAACTAGCATTAGAAAAGAAGCTGATGAGATAGATACCAAACATATCAATTGATATCAAAATATCTTTTTGAAGGTGAATAGAGTCAAAAGAGTTTATCAAGGAAAGTTAGCTTATCTGCATCTGATCATACGGATATTAGTAGACCTGTCCCCATAAGAAAAACACTTTCCTCAAGTTCCACTTTAACAAACAGTTATCCAATATATCAGAAAAACATCTACCTGCTATAGTAATAGCATCTAGAAGAAGCTATGCTTACATAGATCGTTCCTAAATCAGTCCATACTCACCCATCTCTCAGACATACCGTCCTTAGATTGGAGGTGCTTAGGAAGCTCAGAACAATTTAACATGAGCCAACCAAAGAGAAGGAAATTCTCTCAGTGACTTAGGGAGAACACAAAGAGGCCAGGGTGAATCTCACATGTAGTGTCCAATTTTATATTATTTCACAAGTATCTCTGGAAGAGGTTAACACACTGACTGTGCTACTAATACCAGGGTCTTCCCCAAGTGCACATTTTAATAAGGGGAGGGTGCTTGAGGGCAGGAGTATGTGAATAGAATTAGGGGAAGGGCCTACTCCTGAGATATTGCAGGTTCAGTTCCAGACTGCTGCAATAAATCAAATATTGCAATAAAGTGAGTAACACAAACTTTTTGCTTCCTGATTGAATATAAAAGTTATGTTTACCTTATACTGTAGTGTGTTAAGTGTGCGATATTATGTCTAAAAAATACCTTAATTAAAAATACTTTATTGCTAAAAAATATTAACAATCACCTGAGCTTTCAGCTAGTCATAATCCTTTTGGTGGTGGAGGGTCCTGCATGGATATTGATGGCTGCTGGCTGATCAGGGTGATGGTTGCTGAAGGCTGGTGTGACTGTGTCAATTTCTTAAATAAGAAGGCAAGCTTATGACTTTGATTGATTCTTCCTTTTACCAAAGAAGTCCCTGTAGCATGTGATTCTATTTGATAGCATTTTACCTACTATAGTATTAATAGAACTTCTTTCAAAATTGGAATCAATCCTCTTAAATCCTGCTGCTCTTTTATCAACTACATTCATGTATTAATAATATCCTAAATTCTTTGTTGTCATTTAAACAGTGTTCACACTATCTCTACCAGTAGATTCCATCTCAATAAACCACTTTCTTTGCTCATCCGTAAGAAGCAACTCCTCATCTGTTAACATCTTATCTTGAGATTGAAGCAATTTAGTCACATCTTCAGGCCCTACTTCTAATTCTAGTTCTCTTGACATTTCCAACAGATCTTTAGCCACTGAAGTCTTGAATCCCTTAAAGTCATTTATGAGGGCTGGAATCAACTTCTTCCAAACTCCTGTTCATGTTAATATTTTGACCTCCTTCCATGAATCATGAATGTTCTTGTTGGCATCCAGAGGGTAAATCTTTTCCAGGAGGTTGTCAAGTTACTTTGGCCGGATTCATCAGAGAAACCACCATCGATGGCAGCTATAACCTTAAAAAATGTATTCCTTAGGGCCAGGCGTGGGAGCTCACGCCTGTAATACTAACACTGAGAGGCTGAGGCGGGAGGATAGCTCAAGGTCAGGAGTCCGAGACCAGCCTGAGCAAGAGCGAGACCCCATCTCTACTAAAAACAGAAAGAAATTAATTGGCCAACTAAAAATATATAGAAAAAATTAGCCGGGCATGGTGGCACATGCCTGTAGTCCCAGGTACTTGGGAGGCTGAGGCAGAA
>CAUYPO010096384.1:0-24723 GCA_963574435.1 Cheirogaleus major
AAGACCCACATCATAGGGATGTGGCGAGCATTGTCAGGGGGAAGGGCATACCTCTAACCCTTCTTAGGGAGAGGCATAGCTATACAATGTACACAAAATGTAAAAAAAAAAAAAAAAATCTTATGTTGGATGGAGGGCAGGTGGGAGCGGGGAGGAAGTGTAGAGTTGCATAATGTGTGCCTTGCCTGGGCCACCAGGGGATTGGACTCGCTTGAAGATCTGACATGTGGGGGGGGAGGGGGGAGGGGCAATGTATGTAACCGTAACAACATTTGTACCCCCATTATATGATGAAATAAAAGAAAAAATAAAAAATAAAAAAATAAAAATAGAAAAAATTAAAAAAAAAAATTTTAAAAAATCAAAATCACATAAAGTATCGTCTCAGACCACAGTGGAATAAAACTAGAAATCAATTCCAAGAGGAACTCTCAAAATCATACAAATATCTGGAATGATATTTGAGTTGATAAAGAAATTAAAGTTGAAATTTAAAAAATTTTTTGAAATTAATGAAACTAGTTCAACAATATATAAAAATGTCTGGGACTCAGCGAAAGCAGTGCTAAGAGGGAACTTTACAGCATTAAACATCTACATCAAACAGATTGAAAGATCAGAAAGTAATAACCTAACATCACATCTCAAGGAACTAGAAAAGCAAGAACAAATCAAACCCCAAACCAGCAAAAGAAAAGAAATAACAAAGATCAGAGCTGAAATTATATGAAATTGAGACCACAAAACAACAGGAAAGATCAACAAAATAGAGAATTGGTTCTTTGAAAAGATAATTGAAATTGGTGGATCATTATCTAGATTAAAAAGAAATGAAGAGAGAAAATTCAAATAAGCTTGATCAGAAATGAAAAATGAGATATTACAACTGATAACACAAAAATACAAAAGATCATCTGAGACTACTGTGAACATCTCTATTCCCACAAACTTAAAACCTAGAGGAAATGGATAAATTCCTAGAATCATACAATGTCCCCAGTTGAATGGTGAATTATCTTTTTGCTGTGCTGTTGGATTCAGTTTGCTAATATTTTATTGAGGAATTTTGTATAAGAGTTCATCAGGGATATTAATCTGTACTTTACTTTTTTTTGTTGAATCCTTTTCTGGCTTTTGCATCTGGGTAACACTGGCCTCACAGAATGAATTAGGGAGGATTTTCTCCGTCTCAATCTTTTGGAAAAATTTCAGTAGTTGGCAGCAGTTGTTTTTCGTATGTCTGATAGAATTTGACTATAAATTTGTCTTGGGCTTTTTTTTTATTTTGGAAGATTTTTTATTACTCATTTAATCTCACTTCTCATAACTGGTTTGTTCAGGATTTCCATTTATTCCTGATTCCATAGCCAAAGCAATCCTATGTAAAATGAACAAACCTGGAGGCATCACATTATCTGAATTCAAATTTTACTACAAGGCTATGGTAACCAAAACAGCATTGGACTGATATAAAAATAGACATATATATTAGTGGAACAGAATAGAGAGCCCATGGTGTATATACATACCATAGAATACTACTCTGCCCTAAAAAATCACAAATAATGTCTTTTGCAGTAACTTGGATGGAATTAGAAGTCATTATTATAAGAGAAGTAACTCAGAAATTAAAAACCAAATACTGTGCTTTATCACTTATAAGTGTGGGCTAAACTATGGGTGCACATAGACATACACAGTGAAATAATAAACATTGAATATTCCAAATTTGGGAGGGAGGGAGGGGATGAAGGATGGAAAATTATCTATTGAGAGATGTATACTGTTATAGTGATGGATACACTAAACCCTAGACCTGGCTGGGCACAGTGCCTCATGCCTGCAATCCCAGCACTTTGGGAGGCCCAGATGGGAAGATTGCTCGAGGCCAGGAGTTCGAGACCAGCTTGGGTAACATACCAAGAACATGTCACTACAAAAATTTGAAAATTAGCCAGATGTGTTTGGATGAGCTTGTAGTCCCAGCTACTGAGAAGGTTGAGACATAGGTAGGAGGATTGCTTATGTTCAGGAGTTGGAGGCTACAGTGAACTGTGATCATGCACTCTAGCCTGGGTAACACAATGAGACCCTACTGGAAAAAAAAATGAAACAAACAAACAAACAAACAAGACAACTCCTACCTCTTATTGCTACACAATATAGTCATATGACAAAACTACACTCATATATACTTGTAATCCCTAAATAAAATAAAATAAAATAATGAATGATGTTAAATTTTTCAATTGCCTTTTCTGCCTCTATTGAAACCAATCCTTTATTTTTCTGCTTAATTTTGTTAATATGGTGAACTACATAATGGAATTTCAATTTTTTAAAATTTTTCATTTCTGGGGAAACATACTTGTCCATGATATGCATGATATACTACCCTCTTTACATATTAATTCAAATCACTAGTCTTTTGTTGATTTTTTAATTTGCTATAGCTTGGCTTCTGATTATTAGAAAGAAACGTATTTGAAAGATTTCAAGCATGTAATTTATGACATAAATAGAAATATTGGAAAAATAATGTAAAATCCATATTTTATTTTAAAGGAAGAAATGAAAAGTAGATAGGATGTAGGAAGTGGGCATGCTGATTTAAATTAAGGTATTTTGACTGTCTCTAAGCTTAGAAATACATCTTAATTCCTACAACTCCCTGTCATTGTATCACTCCATGGAATAACAGAAAGTGACAATTCTAGTTACATTTATTTGCAGAGAAAAAAATGAAACAATACAAAGCCCAGTTGCTGCTGCCGCTTTCACATAAAAACCTGGGATGCACTTGTCTCTCTTTCCCAGAGTTCCTGAATAGCAACCAGGAAAACTAGGAACATATATCTGGCTTAGTGAGACAGAAAGGGTCTGAGACACTTCACAAGTTGCTTATGACCCAGAGTGTTATAAGACATTATGTAAATATTTCTGTTAAGCAAGCATGGAAATATCTGAGAGGTTAGCAGGGGATCTAACAGGGCTCATGTCTGGAATAAGCATGGTGCTAGGTGACTTGGGTGGAAACAAGAGGGTTGCATAAATATATCAAGCAAAGGCAGCAGTGAAAGATGATGATCACTTGCCAGTTGCACCTCTGTACCCAAATCACCCAGGACTTCATCAAAAGCCCAAGAAAATAAAGAAGAAGAATACCATCTCCTTGAATTCATTAAAAAGCCTCTGAATTCATTGATTTATTGGCATTGGTAGGATTGTTTTTGCCACAAGATGAACTCGAGCATTAAAATAAGCATTATATTCAATAATGAAAAAAATAAACCTAGTTTTATTTATTTGCATACATTTTTTTGACAAAATTTTACAAATGATACATAATTCATTGAATCTTCCTTGTTTTTGCACAACTACATCTTTTGTAACCAAAATAATTGTCTAGTTTAAGCCATATTCTTTGGTTTTTTTTTGGGGGGGGGGGGATTGGTTTTGTTTTTTTATTTATTTTTATTTTTTTGAGACAGGGTGTCACTTTGTCTCTCAGACTGGAGTGCCGTGCCACGATCACAGCTTTCTTCAATCTTCCACTCCAGGACCAAGCAATTCCCCTGGCTCAGCTTCCAGAGTAGCTAGGACTACAGGCACACACCACCACTCCCGGCTAACTTTACAAATTTTTGTAGAGACATGGTCTCAGTATGTTGTCCAGCCTGGTCTCGAACTCCTGTCCTCAAGCAATCCTCTCCCCTCGGCGTCCCAAAGTGCTGGGATTACAGGCATTAACCACCTTGCCCGGCCTGTTTATTTTAACCTATATTCCATTTTGAGTTCATTTTATATCTGTTTTCTTTCTTTTTCTCTAAAGTTTATAAAATTATTTCTTTTTTCTTTCTTATAGATTGCATTTTTAAAGTCTTTAATTCTGAGCACTCTTTTTCATTGGATACTATTCTTAAAATTCAGAATCTCAAACTGGGCCATTATTCTCTAAGAATTGCCATGACAGCTAAAGCATAGTTTGGCTTCTTTCAGTCTTTATGGGCACACATAGCAGTCTATTTTTAGCTTTTTAAGGAACAGATCCAGTACTGACTCATACTCCCTGCCAAGAAGGTGCTGTATTTAAACCTATCTGGACATGATTTTTCACATACTTAAGTGTAATTTTTCTCCCCAAATATTCTATTCTCAACTTAAGTCATTCCATTTTTAAAATCACCTTCCAATATTTTTTCCTAATATGAACCTTGGTTTCACTGCTAGCTGGATGAAGGTGCCCTTTTACCTTCAGAAAAAAATTAATAACTTAATGGCTTTTATGAATCAGAATCAATAAAATCTATGGCCTATAGCTTGCCAGAATATATATGAAAACTTAAAGAATTCTCCACCTTTTAAACAAAGAAAATGAAAAGTATAGGAAAAACATGTTTTTCAGATATATATTTTATATGGTGTTTAGAGAATTAAATATACAGTTAAAGGTAATTAGACTTGTTCACCTGGATAAATATTTCTGAAATGTATTAAACAAACAGGAGAATGCTTGGTTCCTATTTCATTAATTCCACAATTAGAAGACAATATTAAAAATTCAGTGCTTAAACACATGGGTAATTTTTTTTTAAACAAAGAAGAAATAAACTAATTTTAAGATAGTGATCATACATTGACCTTTGGGTGGCCTTTCCTAAATGTGAAAGAGGGCAGAGCAATATGGCTGAATAGAAACCTCTGGCTAATGTCCCTCTGCACAAACACCAAAGTCAACAACTATTCATGCAAGGAAGCACCTTCAGAAGAAACTAAATGCTCTGAAGCTCCTTTAATGAAGGTCCATAGACACTTCTTAGTAATATTTCTAGTGCACAGTTTTCTCCCATATCTTGGCAAACAAGTTGAGGTTCTTGGACAATGATTTACCAGACTAATCCTCAATTTCAAATTCTATTCTACGTTTCAATTATAAGACAATTGAACAACTCAAAATATTAAATGTTTAATGGTATAATTTTTTAGAAGTAAGTTTGGGAACCAAAAGCACCTTTAAAAGAATATAGTTGATAGAGATTAATTTCAATTGCATACATAGTAAGGCAGCATCAACTCTGACTTCTGGTAGGAAACTAGAGCAGAACAGTAAAGGCTTTTTGATATCAAGATTTACTCTATGTATTTAATAAGTTCTTATTTAGCAAATAAACACACTTTATATTACTATTTATTAAACCATTTGGGACAATAAAAATGTCTAAATACTTTAGGAGATTACATTAACAGATAAATAACGTATATGATATTTAATGATAAATACAATTGCTTTGGAAAACTATTTATTCAAATATTCTATAATCGAGAACTTTTAGAGTCACAGATTAATTTCTATGTCATGCTTTTTTTTGGTGATATTTTGCTATATTACCAACCTTTTACCACTTTAATATATTTTATTTTGCCAACTGATGGTAACTGGTAACTGGTTAATATTAATTTATCTTATGTGTACATTTTGGAAATTATTTAAAAGAATTATTTGAATTATTCATAATGCAACACAAAACAATGTGACCAGACAAAAATTCTTACATTGATTCAGTAGATTCTCAAGGAAATATTTTTATGGAATAAACTCTTTTATCTATGTATATAGTAGGTGATACCAATTATTAAAAAACAAGACCTTTGTAGTTTACTCTGCAATTTACTAGCCTATTGTTAAGAAGACTAGTCTTTTAATATTAATTCAAGAAACAATTTGAATAATACTCTTGCTAATTTATTCATAAAACAGAAAGATATAATGATGAATTCAGCTTAGTATTTTTTGCATTCCATTCAATACTTTGATGTATTTAAAAATAATGATAAAAATGAATAAATATTCATTCAGGTTTTTGATCTTTTTAATACAGACATTTTCAAATCTATTAAAACATGTTTTAGAAAAGGAGCTATGTATACTATTTAGATTATGCTAGCATAAAATAAAGTTCAAATAATATGTAACTATAAAAAGGCCTAGAAATTTCTCCTGAGAGATAAAGCGAAAGTATAATTTAAAAAAACTATAATACTTTTAAGAAAAGCTAAAAATTTGAATTATGATAACTCAGTAAATTACAAGGCACATCAAAAGTTACTTAAATAATCAAACAGGGAAAAGATTATCCATGCCAAACATAGGCTACTATAGGGCTCTATAGAAGCAAATATTCAAACTCAGCAATTTGATGATGAAACAATTATTTTTGTTCATGCTAATTCAACATCTAGCAACACAAGATGTTGTAATATTTAACAGCTTTTGAAAAATTGAAAGTAACCAGCTAATTGTAAAAGTGTTAAGAGCGTCCTCAGTCTTTATTTTTTAATAATTATTATATATCCCTTTCTGCTTTTTCCATAAAACTTTATAAATATTTTTCTATTGGCTACTTGAAAGTGATCAGTACTCTCAGTTACTGTAAGTATGTCACTTTTTGAGCAAATTTCAAAATCAACCCAGGAGCCTGGCAGGATAAATCTCAAAGAAATGACTTCTTTCCCCTTGGTGAATGCCTCACTTATTCTGAGCTGCACATTTCATCACTCAGACTAATCACTGCCAGAAACTAAGCTTTCAAGGGGATCACCTGGTGAGTCCTTCGTATGTCTCCCTTGCTACATCTGTCCCGCAAACTTCAGCTTAAGGAACTTGAAAATGTGGGAAGTGTCCCGAACAGAAAGCTTCTTTCTGATATCTCAGGGAAATCCTCAATTATTAGAAGCTTTCCTAAACTAGGTCCCGTTCCTCTTGTCCCCTTAAAACAAATGTTTTATGCAGCAGCTTAGATTCACCTGTCTTCCAGTAGCCCATTTCCAAATTGTTCTTCCTCTCTAATGATGCTCTCCTCTTCCCCACTATTCCTTCGCCTTGAGACCAGAGTTACCTTTCTTAAATGCAGATGAAATAATTTCTTTGTTTAAGGCATTGTTAGAATGTCCTATAACACTGGAATACAATTCTGACTTTAACAGACAGGAATCACTGTCTGGCCCCAAATCACCTTATGATTATCATTTTTTGCCTCTACATGAGGTGACCTTAAATCCTGATCAGGATGAAAGTCTCATCACATACAATCTTTATTGCTTATTGCCATGTTTTAAATACTTTTCTTAATTTGCTCATTATTATTCTCTGTCTGGTATTTATTCTTACTTCTTTTTCCTTTCAAATTAATTCATTTTCCAAGATTCAGTTCAAAAATTTCTTCCTCAAATTTCTATTTCTAATCTCTCTGGGAATTGATGTTTGTCCCTAGTATTTGTCCCCATAGCACCGTGTACATCCTTCTACTAAACAAATATAGGATTACACTTTAAATATACTTACTTGAGGAACATTTCTCTGATACCACAAGATATTACAATACATAAACTATTTTGACTTATTTATCATAACTACACACTCAACCCATGGAATTAGTGATATATGAGCATGTGTGCTATTGATTGATAAAATATTTGTTACATATATACAATTATTTCTCCACAGAGTTAAAATTCAGTTTATCATTATGTTTACTTTTAGTGATACTTATTTTTATATAGAGAGAGTAGTACATAAAATATAACTGATTTATATGTTATTCTCTGATATCTCTGAATTTATAGTTATTTGCAAATATAAACCATTAGCCTTAAGTTTATTCTTAATATAAATATATTATAAGATCATTAGAAAATTTTAGAAAATAAAGAACTGAAAAGGAACCACTATAGTCATACCAAAGCAATCACAACCAACATCAACCTGTAGTGTAAATTTTTAACTATGCATTTTCAATTCTAATAATGTGTCTATTTTCCTTAGTATAAAATCATGCTAGTACTCTTTTATGTAGTGACAAATTATAAGCAAAACTAAGCAATACACATTTTTCCTATAAGACAAAAAATTCTCCAAAATTTAGCATAGCTTTAAACATAATAGCTCAGTGTGTATCATGTTTACATGCTAGAAAATATTTACTAGTTACAATAATGAATACCATTAGTGTCGTGGAATGCTCAACTGAATTTTGGCTGCAATGTAATATACAGTAATAGGATAATTTCCTCTACCATATGAGGTGTCTCAAAAATGTGAACAAATTATAGGAAATATAACTAGGTTATAATAATTACTTTGATGTGAAAAAGCCATCACAAACACTAAAGAGAGACATTTTAAACAAATAGAGTGGATTAACAGTGAATTTTAATAGTGTATATATGAAGCTAAAAAAACCCACAGAAAACAAACAAGAATTTTATTATACATCTTTGAAATATTTGGGAAAAAAGACAATAAAAAAAGCCAAAAAGAAAAGAAGAAGAAAATAAGCACCACTCCTGATCAATCTCTCAAAGAATCTCCCTATTGTTAACATTTGGACATATGTACCTTCATGGTTTTCTTAAGAATATGTTTATAGAAAAATTAATCAGAAACTCATATGGAATACCTGCATACCCAAATGCAGGAACCCCTGGTTATACATATAATCATTTTTTTGGTATACATTTATTTTTATTATATATGGAAAATATTTATCAGTAGTTTAAATATGAATAGACAGCAAAACCTCAAGGATGGCTAATGTATATATTTTTTTTGGTTATGACTGAATAAGCAGTAAAAGTATGTATGTCTAACATTCTAATGGAGGAATTAAATAATTGTTAATATTTTATTCATTTAAAATAAAAAAACACAGTAGGCAACAAAAGAGAACATAGGTAATTGGGTCAAGTAAAAAACAAAGAGTAAATTGGTAGGTAAACTTAAAATAGCCATAATTAGATAAAATGTAAATTGATTAAATAGTCTGATTTAAAGACCTAGAATGTTAAACTAGATGAAAAGAGAAAACAAAACTACATACTATTAAAGAAATACAGCAATAGAGCTTAATAAAACAAAATGTTTAAAAAATAAGGATAGAGAATAGTACAATATGAAAACACTAATCAAATAACTACTAGAGATAAAGATGGGAATTTCCAAATGTTTCTCAATCTGTAGGCAAGATATCACAATTCTAATTCTGTATATATTCAATATTTTGCATATTTTCAAAATGTGTAAAGAAGAAATGTACAGAAATATAAGAAGAAAGAGATTTATCTGCTATCATGGTGGAAATAAACCTTTTAATGGACGATAGAAAAAAGCCAAGGATAATGAAAATTTAATAAAGATATAGAAAATGTAAGCGATACTGATCTAATTGCTACATATACATAAATATTTTCTACAAACTCAGAATTCACATTCTTTTTAAAGATACAAAGGACATTTGTGAAAATTGCTTATATGTGTTATAAACTGCAGCAGTCCCCAACCTTTTTTGGCACCAGGAACTGGTTTCATGGAATCATGGAAGACAATTTTTCCATGGACTGCTGGTGTAGGGGTGGGGCTAGACGTAGGGGCTAGGGGTGCGTGGAGCTGAAGCAGTAATGGAGTGACGATGGGGATGGCTACAGATGAAGCTTCACTCACTGGCCTGCGGCTCACCTTCTTACCTCCTGTAGTGTGCCTCCACCTTCCTAAGTTTCATGGAAGACAATTTTTACACATATTGCGGTGGCCGGGGGTGGGGAGGTGCGGAACTCTGTGGCATGGTCCTTAACAGGCAGCAGACCTGGGACAGGGGACCTTGGTTACAAAGCATCCCCCAGCAATTTATAAAGGATAGACATCATCCAGAGCATAATCTCTGGTAAGAAGGAGGTTACAAGGGAGGAATCGAAAACAAAATTATAAAGAAAAAGTTAGACAATTAAGGAATATATTTCTAGTTGATTGGCAGAACAAAAAAATGCAAATGGAAAATTAAAAAGTATTTTCAACTGAATGAAAAAATGACACATCAAAGCTGCGAGATGTATCTCAAGCTATATTTACACAGAAATTCATATCATTATGAGCATATTCAAGAAAACAAAAAAACTAAATAAATCATATAACTATGTACATAAAAAGGCAGAAAAATAGCAAATAGAAAATAGCAAAGGAATAAGAAAGAAGTATACAATAAAATTGCCAAAATTATTGAAAGCAAAATCAAATCAACAGAGAAAATTGTTTCCTGCAGAAACTGAGAAAAGAAGTGAAAAGCCTAAGTATTATAGGAACTATGGCTGTGATTTTGAAAAAAATATTCCACAAATAAATCCTTAGGACAAGATGTCTTCCCTGGTAAAATATATAAAATAGTAAAAAATTTAAGAAATATTAACAATTTTCAACAAACTCCTTCAAAGAATGTCAAAAGAAAGGGCCTCTTCAATTGGATTGTGAAATATTATAACTAGGATTTTATAAGGAAAAAACTAACATCTTTCATATACATAAAAGTAAGAATAGTAAATAAAATACTAATCAAGTTAGAACAAGGGGATATGTCATAGCCATGTTGTACTTATTTTACAAATTCAAGAATAATATTCAACAATTAAGTGAAAAAGAGAAAATATGATGACTAATAGATGGCTGTTATGTGGTGAATTTATTATTAATATATATACTTGGTTGTGCAACCTGATGTTTTAATATACATATAGATAGTAAAATTAGTACTACAGTCAATCAGATTAATGTATTAATCATCTCACAGTTATATTTTAAATATATTTTTGTTATTTTTAATTGATAAATGAAAAATTGTATATATTTATGGTATACAATGTGGTGTTTTGCTATATGTGTATGTTATTGAATGATTAAAGGAAACTAAATTACCATATCCATAACTTCTCATGCTTATCATTTTTGATGAAGAGAACATTTAATATCTATTTTCTCCACTCCCACTGCTTTACTTGACCAATCTTAAAAAAAATAAAATCTATTCTCTTAATAATTTTCAAATATACAGTACATTATTATTTACTACAGTCACCATACTGTACAGATTTCCAGAACTTGTTTTTCCTATCTAATCGTTAAAGGGTAATTTTGCACCATTTAACCAACATCTTCTCTTTATCCCCATCCTCCACTTCAAGTCCTTACCAACCACCATTTACTCTCTGCTTCTAAGAGTTCATTTTTTAAATTTTTTTTTATTTTATACATAAGTGAAATCATGCAACACTTGTCTTTCTGTGCTGGGCTTATTTCACTAAGCATAATGTCCTCTAGTTTCATCCATGTAGTTGCAAATGACAGGATCTCCTACCATAGAATAGATCTTCTACCATAGAATTCTCTTTGTTCCGCATTCCTGCCAATACAAATCTCCTGTCTTTTATAACAGTCATTCTAACAGGTGTCAGGTAGCATCTCCTTGTGGTTTTGATTTGTATTTCATGATTCATGATGTTTAGCACCTTTTCATATACCTGTAGAACATTTTTATGTCTTCAATGGAGAAATGTCTGTTCATATTCTTTGCCCATTTTTTAAGCAGGTTATTCAGTTTTTGCTATTAAGTTGTGTGAGAGCCTCATATTTTGGATATTAATCCCTTATCAGAAATATGGTTCATAGATATTTTCTCTCAACCCATGGACTGCTTTTTCATTTTGTTGTTTCCTTTGCTGTGAGAAGGTTTTTAGTTAGATGGCGTCACACTTGTTTATTAATATTCTTGATTTTGTCATCTGAGATTTTGGGGTGTGATGACTAAAAAATCATTGCCAAGACCAATGTCAAGACATGTTTTTCATATATTTTCTTTGAGGGGTTTTACAGTTTCAGGTCTTACATTTAGATCTTTAATCCTTTTTGAGTTGATTTTAGTGTTTGTGTATGATAAGGGTCCAATTTTATTCTTTTGCAATTGGATATCCAGTTTTCTCAATCTCATTTATTAAAGAGACTATACTTTCCCATTGTGCTCATAGTTCCCTTGTTGAAAATTAGTCGACTATATATTCTTGGGTCTATTTCTGAGCTCTCTGTTGAAAATTTAATATTTTGATGTATTATGATATGTACATTGGGAGAAAGGAAAATCAGTATCAGTTTCTCTCATGACTGTGTTTGCCAAATCTCTTTGTTGAACAGATTTTAAAAAATTCTTAAACTAAATATAACAAGTCATACCTGATGATATATCAAAGAAGGATAATGTATAACAACCAAAATGGGTTTAGTCAAATAATTTAAGGATCATTTAATATTCAAAACTTAAACAGAAGAAGTCACACATTAATTAAAAAATGAGAAAAATATTTTATCACCTAAATAGATTCACAAAATATGTATGAGAAAACTAAATATACCTTTATGATTAAACTCTTATAAAGAGAACTCCTTTAAGAAAGGAAGTTCATTAATCTGATAGAGAATATAGAAACCTGCACAGATATCATTAAGTTAAAATATTGAAATCTATGCTTCTGAAATCAGTAATGACATAAGATGTAATTAGCATGCCTTCTAGTCAAAATTGTTCTAGACATCATAGCCATGCCCCTACAAAATGTATTACAAGATATATACATTCTGAAAGATAAAAACATGTCTTAATTAGACAAAATTATTGCATATACTGAAACTACAAAATAATCTGCACATAAACTATTAGAGTTAATGAATGAATTTATCAACATTATTGGATACAAAGACAACATACACATATCAGTAATATTTCTGTATGCCAGAAAGAGACAAAAAGTGAATTAAAACTATCATTCATAATAGTCTCAAAAGTATTCAATAATTCATATTAAATGTTATGCAAAATGAGAGTAACTGCTTTGTTAGTAAGAACAATATTGAAAATTATTAAAGCAATTCTAAATAAATTAAGGAATGTGCCATGTTTACGAAAAAGCTAAATTATAAATATGTTTGTTCTATGTAAATTGATCCAAATATTTGTGCAATCTTAGTCAAAATCTCAGAAATTAATTATGTGAAATTGAAAAGCTGAATTAAAAATTTAGATAAAAATACCATAGCTGAAGACAATGCAACAGTAAGACTGGGTTTGACATAAGTTTAGAAAAACTGAGCAGCATTCAGATAGAATTATACGAATCATATCCATACTCACAGAATCACTCAATTTATGCACAAGGTGATACCATAGTTTTGTGCAATGAGGTAATGATACTTTTTTTCAATAAATATCACTGCATTAAAAGCTTAAAAATATGGACAAAAGTGTACCTTGAATGCTATCACATCATAAAAAAGGCACTCTGTGTGCTTTAAATAGTTTTATAAGTGCAGAACCTCGAGCTGGTGAACAGTGCTGAAAAGAATATCAAGGTCATCTTTGGTACTCATGACACAGGTAACCAAACACAGGACCTTCACATTTTACCTCTCAGCCATGCAAGAATGTGACCCAGGATTTATTCACAGGAGAAGTAACTGGACAAGGGTGTGAATAGAGTAAAAGTGAAAATATATAAATAAATTCTGGTACCAAAGGGAAAATGATAAAATGTTAAATGCAAAGGCACTGGACAAAGGGAAAAAAAAAAACAGCTTTGCAAAGCAAGTGGTTTACAACTGTGGTCATCAGGAAAATACTGTAGTTTTTGGACAGAAGATGAAGCCAAAAAGTATCAATGCACAAGATAAATCTTTTATAGGGCACCTGTGAATTCTCCTAAGAACAAAAATGTACCTTCTAAGGGGGCTGAACTGGTTTTGACAGTAATTAGCTTTAGGCATTGTTATTAGTAAGTTTGTGTGCTATGTGGTAAAAGCAAAGAGATATTTCAAAATACATTCTTCAGCACTGAAAATGGATGCTCATTTATTTCAGTGCTTTGAATAACTATGATAATAACTAAATAAGAGCTGTAGACAGCTAGAGGAGAAAATAAACATCCACATGATAAAGTCTGAAATATCTGCATCCCATGCATTCTTTTAAGAAATTTTGAAAATGTAAGTGCAGAAAAATATTTGTCTCCTACTGGAAATATTTTTATTTAAGCAATAATTATTTTAATAAATATATTACCTCTCTACTCTGTTCTAATCCCAATAGACTAAGCCACAGGGAAAAATTAATGGCTCAAAAATTTCTAAATAAATAGACAGACATGTAACATATTAAAGTAATTCTGAAATTTGCCCTGTCACCACACCAAACATAGGACTAAATTAAAAAAGATTGACAACACCAAATGTGGTAAAGATATAGACTGAATAGAATTCTCCTGCATTGCAGTTGAGAATGTGATAGTGGTACTATACTTTGAAGCAGCCAGTGGAAGGTTTTTTTTTTTGACTATGTATTTACACAGTGATTCCCCAATTAATTACCATGAGAAAAATTCCCATAAAACACTTGTATGAGAATACTTATAGCAGCATTATTCATAAGAGCTAACAACTGCAAAAACAAACAAACAAAATTTTCCATCCACAGGAGAATGGATGAATGAGGTATGCTGTAACCATACATTGAATTACTATTCAGCAACATAAAAGAATGAACTGCTGGTGGTTGAACCTTGCTGCCTCAAGACATAATTGAGCGAAAGAAACTAAACAAGAAAAAGCAGTAAAACTTCTTATTCTTAATAGAAGTTAGAAAGTTATTGCTGCTGGGAGGACCAACATGGGAAAAGGATCTTACCTATAAAGGGACAGTGTGGAAAATTCTGGGGTGACACAGTAGTCTATATTTTGTTTTGCATGGTAGTTACATGAGTCTATTTAATTAGAAAGCTCGTCAAATTCAATGCGAGATCTGTTCATTTTATTGTTTGAAAAATATTCCTCAATTATTAAAAATAACAATAATAAGTGATAAGTTCTCATAGTGTTTGAAAGATAAAGACATTATTTTGTACTTTTTAGGACAGAGTGTGGGTCAGGATAGAAATCCCATTGATTCCTTTATCCATGTTTACATATTTTAAGACTTCAGCAAGATACTTAGTATGGGCTTTGTAGGTAGTTTATTTCAGATATAACAAGCTTTAAAAAGACAAGCATCCTGGAAATATAATTAAACTATTCCCTTGAGGTGAATTGACTGACAGATTGAATTTTCCTTGAGAGTTCATGAAGAATATATTATTTAACTTACTATTGTTAGCTATTTTAAAGAAGCATTGCCTTATTTTAGTGCTCAACAGTCTGTAAAGGTTTCAAGGATGGGAAATAATAATTTTATCAATCAAATTTATTTTCTCATTATAATTTGGCCATATGCCAACATTTGATTATTCAGGTACAGTTTACCTTCAAGTTTTTTATATGTATCTTTGTAATCTATTAGAAAAAAAGTCACGGTGCTTATGAACAGAGGGAAAAAGAACTCAACAGCCTCCACTCTTTGTATGGGATTGCTCTTTCCTGCTTCATTTACCACACAATTTTATCAGCAGACAAATATTTTGAACCTCCTCCAGCATGTAACAGTCTGATGTAAATAAATAACATGAGTCATATGGATAATAGAACTTGGAGGAAGATTTAAAAACTGAAATTCAGTAAATTTAGGTGAATTAGTGGTTTCTAGAAAAGATATGTTATATATTGACGATTATAAAACTTATTAAATATATCAAACGATCCAATTGATCACTAATTCTAAACTGATGACAACTTTGGTATAAAAAGTTTTCAGATCCCTTGGCTGATGGATCTCAACTCTGGATGAATTTTAAAGATACCTGGGAAGCTTTTGAAATATATGGATACATGAGTCTCATTTCAAAGCAATTGCTAGGAGTGGGTAAATCATAGATAATTTTGAAAATTCCTCAGGTGATTCTAATATGCAACCAGGTTGTAGAATCCCTGGTAGGTCCGAGAACCTTTGAAGCATCAATTCTAACCCCTAAGGTGGGATAACTAGTACTAAGATAAGGTTTGGGTGCTTCAGTTGTTAGGACAAAAATTTCTAATTAACACTTAGCAACTCTGGGGTGCATTTTCCTCATATACAAATGAAGATTCAGATCTATTGATCATTGGGTTTGTCTTCAGCTCTAAACTTTCTTTATTAAATCTTCTTTCTCTGTGATCTCCAAAGAGAGTTGAATAAGTTTAGCTTCTTAAAAAAAAAAAAAAAAGTTTAGCTTCTTTTCTTTGTTTGCAAAAATATCATCTGTTCTTAGGAAGACAGTACAAGAAAACCAAAATTATTCTGAATAATGTCCTTTCACATAGAGGGTCTAATTTCAATTTTTGTTTTAACTCCAGAAGTAAATAAAAGTGTCAAAATATACTGAATGTGGTGTTAATCATTACTATTCTCTAAACTTACTACTACTTTTTACTTAAGATACTTCCATCTTAAATATGGGAGTCCTCCTTATTTTTGTCTGGAGGCAGTAATCGCAATAAAGAGTGAAATGGCAAAGTTATGTTCCTATATACAAAAGCATTACTTCTAAGTTTTCTGTTATTACATCATTGATGGTGAAAAGGTGTCTTGAAAGGCAGGAATCAAATAATATCATATGCAGGATGCTTGATCTCACGTTTGAGGGACAGTTCTTGTGGCATTGCTGCAAAACTACTCCTTTTGTAAATTTCAACTGCAAAGTTCCCCTCATGGCAAAGACAATATCCTGAGATGACAATTATATATACATTTTTTTTACTTAAGCTATTGATAAAAATATCAAAAGATGAGCCTAGGGCATGGAACAGGGAAGGGAAAGCATAAACTTGCAGGGTTTATGGTGCACGGCAGCATCAGCAGCAATATGGGCATTCAAATAGTAAAGCATTGTATAGTCTGAAAGCTACCAAGAAATAGGAGATCACAATAAAAATAAAATAAGACGTGTCAAAGTGAAATGTCCGAGATGCCAACTGTCAAACTTTACTTAAATAAATCAGACATTTCATACTTAATAACCTAGAATTTGCCTAGCTATATAAAAAGGTGAGATTTCTTTTTGTGTGTATCATCTTTAGCAAATTACCTGTGATGTGCATTACAGTTTGGTTTAATGGTTCTTTAACAATAAAATTGTTTTTTTTTATTTTCTATATTTTGTGGGGAGGATTTACTAGATTGGTGGGAGATTTTATATTTAACTATTTCTCCAAAATCTATACCCATCAAATCTGCATAACTCTAAAGGAAGCCAAGGCCAAGAAATAGCTGCAGCAAGAAAGAAAAAGCATTATCAGGCCTGGGTGTGGTGGCTCACACTTATAATCCCAGTACTCTGGGAGGCTGAGATGGGCGAATCACTTGAGGTGAGAAGTTCCAGACCAGCCTGAGCATGAGCAAGATCCCGTCTTTATAAAAAAATAGAAAAATTAGCCAAGCATGGAGGCTGAGGTAGGTGGATCAGATCGTTTGAGCCCAGGAGTTTGAGGTTTCAGTGAGCTATGATGATGTCACTGCACTCTAGCCAGGGTGATAGAGAGATACTCTGTCTCAAAAAAAAAAAAAAAAATGCTTTATCAAAGGTAGCATAATGTGGTTGCAGCAGCTAATAGACTGATCTATAGGAGTGTGAAGTGTGTCTTTGGGGACTCTCTAAAATGAAAAGAGGCCCTTTGGGTTGGGTTAGTTTCTGATTAAACAAGTCAAGAGTTTCAAGTAATTATAATGTGCTTTATGTTATAATAAAAGACATCCAAAGCTGAAGCATATTAATTGTAGATGTAGTAATCATTTTTGAATCCAAACTTTGGTAGATCTCTTCTGTGGTTCCTTAATACTTAAGAAATCTCTTTCACCATAGTTATAACTTAATCCTACACAGTACACTAAATAACTTTGGAAAGTGCAATAAATCTTTCAGACCACCTGCATTAAATAGTAGTCTAGCAATCAGTATAATTTATTACCAGAGTAAATTTGATTTTGACAGATTTTCATTGTCCATGGCTATTCTCTAATCTAATAATAGGCACCATTAAAATGACAAAATGACATTTGCTTTCTATCGCTTGATAATCAGTACACCGAGACACTCAATAAATGTGAATATGACTGTCTATTTTTCTTTCCTCATTTCTTTTCCTTTTACAAAATAAGTATACTATTTGTGAAAGTGCAAGAAAATGGCATTGGTGGAAAAGATTACTGGGATATTCTTATCAGTTATATAATGTACTAGTATTTTCAGAAGTTAATTTCTGGTACAAAGAGATAAGATAGTTGAGTAAGCATGAGTTGAGAATGGAAAGCATACATTTAAGCAAGAATAGCAGGAAAAAAGACTGCTCTCAATTTTAAGGTAGGGAAAGAGGCAGGCTTACCATGAATCAAAGCTGGTGAGTATATATTATTGCTTCTTTTGTTGTTGTTGTTCATCTTTACAGATCTTGCATAGATCTGTAAAACTCCATCTCTCTATTTCCAGATTGATCGATAGTCCAAATACAAATTATCATAAAATAATCTTATTATTTGTACTCATACACAAACAATAATAATATAATCCTGCTATTTGTAGATTCTGAGGTACAAAGTAGTATTTGATTTCCTGCAGTTCAGCAGTCCAGACAGCAAGTTAAATATAATAACTATTAGCACTTTTAGGTAGCCTTTGGTAGACCAATGATTGTGGTTTGTAGTTTGTTTTACCATGATTCAATTCTAAATGCAACCTAAGTGAAATAATCTGAATTACAAAAGTGAGTAAATTGTGTGCATTAAATGATTTCCTTTTTTGTTTTATGGAAGATAATACATTTCCAGATAAAGTGAAACAAACCAGAGACCGTCAGTCTGATAATGTCAATGTACTAGAAAATTTAAAATTAACTAAACAATTCATGGTTTCTCTAAAAAAAGGATCCTCTTATAACCTGATGAAAGCTGAACGTCTGGCTGGTATAATTCTTTCTTGCTAAAGAGTTATAGTTGCTATGTTAAATTTTTCTCACATATATCACTAGATGGCATTAAATATTATAAAAGTTGCTCACCAAAAGGATTATGAAAGATGGCTCTTTGATCTATTTTTCACAAAGATAATTTGACATTATTAATAAATGCAGTCTGATTATCTTATATACCCAGAGAGATAAAGCTAATGAGAATACCCTCTTGCTTTCAAAATAGCAACACAGATATACCATTCTTTGCATATTTATGCTAATTACCAGCAAAGTATTCCACTCCAAGGAAATGTATAGTTACAAATTACTGAACATAGGATGCTTTTCTTCAATCAAATATCTAATTATCCATAGAAGGTATATGGAGCCATTTTCTTTTTAAGATATCTCACTTGTTCTAAGATTTCATTTTACATTTTATTGCAATGTTCTAACTTTTTTTTTGAAAACTTATTAATCTAGCTATTTTATTTATTTATTTTCTTTTTTTTTTCAGCATAATATGGGGGTACAAATGTTAAAGTTACATACATTGCTCTTGCCTTCCCTCCCCCCTCAAGTCAGAGCTTCAAGCGTGTCCATCCCCCTGACAATGCACATCGCATTTATAATGTATATATATACCCATCCCCTCCTCCCCCCTCCTACCTGCCCGACATCCAATACATGTTTTTTTTTTTTTAACATTTTGGTTAGATTTTATAACTTTGCTTTTACCTAGCAAGGGTTAGAGGTATGCCCTTCCCCTCCACACTGTTCACCACATCCCCCATATGGTGTCCTAATTTTTTGAAATAAAAGCCCTATGTGCAACTTATGTCAAGAGAGACCTTTAAAATTGCATTCATGTCTTCCAGATTACAATAAGGAATAAATATGCATTTATCTTAATGCATAAAGAATATATTGCATTGGCAAATAATACTCTATGCAGTTTCTGGAGGTATAGCTTAATGACTTCACAGTGCCCAATCATAAAAATTTTTATGAATCAATTTAAAAATCTGTCATTAAAATATCTCATGATCTAGCCTGATTATCCACCTGTCACCAAATAAAATAAAGCCTTCCCCCCCCTTATTTACGTGCTAATTTCTTTCTTTTTTCTATTATTCTCATTCTTCTCACTACTAGCCAGAACAGAATATTCTCTTCTTGATGAAAGATTTCTGGTGTATATATGACCTATAAGGAATCTAAATTTGTACTGTTAAATTATCATAAGATGTGTTGTTGCTAGCAATAAGAGTTACATATGAAAGGAAGAGATGACTATACTGGCAGATTTAAGATTATGGAAAAGAGGCTGAATAGAAGGGCAGGCCAGATATTGTGTTCTAGGTCAGACTAGGGTGTGAATATAGATTTTTGGAAAACAAAGAAACAGATTCCCCTATAAACTTTATGGACTACTGGTGAGTTTACTGATCCATATTGAGTCTCTCAATATTATATTGTCCTTGAATTGAAAGAGAATTAGTGATTATATAATGCAAAAGTCTTATTTTACATAGACTATTTAGATTAGATCGGTAAATGTATTTCCCACATAAATACACATAACTAGTGGATAAGTCAGGTCTAAATATCAAATACTTTGATTTATTACATGATTATTTTTCACTAAGCCATGTATAGAAAACAATAAAGTTCCATATCCTATAGGCATAACATCTTCCCAAAGATGTTCTATCCTAATCTTTAAAGCCTGAATATGATGAGCTATCATTCCAGTGATTATGTTATTTTTGTATGGCACAGTTGAGTTTAACATAGAGCAATTATTCAAGTGTACCAGATCTAATCACATGAGCCATTAACAGCAGGGGACTCTCTCCTGCTGGTAACAGAAGGGGATGTCAGAGAGAGTTGAAGGATGAGAAGGATTTGTCCCACTGTTGCCAGTTTGAAGATGAAGGGGGCTATGTGTGAGGACCAAAGAAGAGCTTCCAGGAATTGAATGCAATCCCTAGACGACATCAAGCTAGAAAACATGGACCTAAGTTCTACAATAATGAGGAACTGAATTTTGCCAAAAAAATATGAGTGGACTTAGAAGCAGATTCTTCCCAGAGCCTGCAAATAAGAGCTCCATTTGGACTACATCTTGACTTTGTCCTTGAGAGACCCTAAACAGAGAGCTCAGCCAAGCCCACCTGTACTTTAGACCTATAGGACTATGAGATCACAGATGATCACTTTAAGCAGTGAAGTTTATTATAATTCACTACTCAACAATAAGAAACTAATAGACACATATCATTTATTAATTGAACAACATTTTAAAATATGCTAAGATATTGGCGAAATTTTCATTAAAATCACTTTTACAAAGTATAAAATCGATGACATACTTGTAAGAGGCAGAATAGCAACACATATCAAAAGCCTTAAAATTATTCATTTGGTTTGGAAAATTAATCCCCATTTTAGGAGTTTGTCCTAAGGAAATAATCACAGATATGGGGAAAGATATGAGTGGACCCCTATACTGTGGTCAGCAGAAGACCACTCCCTTCTCCTGGAAGCCATTCCCTACCACAGCTCACTTCCTCATGGCTCTGATAGCATCTTCTCTGTTAGCAAGATGCCAATCCCTGGACTATGTGTGTCTACCCAACCAAGCTGGCCAATGGAGTTTTTTTCCAAAACTATAAAAGCAATTCAGTTTGTTTATTTGTGAAAGAAACTAAGAAAATATGTCTTGTAGAATATCAAATAACTGTCTTCTTCCGTGTGGTGGAAACTAGTCTGCATTTACCAAGAAAAAGCTAAAAAAGGAAGGAAACAAAAATGACAGAAGAGAGAACAAGAGACTGACCTTGGAAGACTTGAAATCTGGTTCCAGTGATTCATGAGACCCTGCCATGCCTTTACTTTTATTTATGCTTTTGTGGTTCAAGTCACCCTTCAATTACATGAGATACACTAGTATTTTTCAAGTAAAATGTTTGTTCTACTTTTTGTCCAAGTTAATTTGAATTAGATGTGTGTTGCTCAAAAATAGGACTTCTGGCAAATTTATTCCTTTGTACATAATAGGTACAAAGATGAAATTCCTGTATTAGCATATTAAGAAAATTATGGCACATGAATAGAATGAAATTTTATGCTGCCGTGAAAAATCACATTTAAAAATAATGGCCTAGGAAACTGTTTATATTATAATACTACGTGAAAATGAAGAATATAAACAGTATGATCATTAGCAAATACTAAAATGATAGCACCTGTAAAAATATAGACAGGAGCATGCTAACATACTAATAGTTGCTGACACCAGATAATGGGTCTATGTATGCTCAGTTTTTGTTATTCTTTACTCATTTTTCTTGTGCAACAATGAATATGTATTACTTTTATAATAAGAAATACAATTCGCTTTATTTAAAATTGTCCTCTGATTAAAAAGCAATTTAAGCTTTACAAAAGAAACAGATAATTTACTTGCTCTTAGTAAAATTAACAGTCAAAAGGGAACATTGCATTATATTCTCATACTGCTTTCAGAGAAAATGTTCATAAATATCTCTAGATTTATTTTTCTTAAAAAGTGTCAGATTGTATTTAATAAAAAGAGCAAATGTAAAGTATTCACATCAAGCCAATTTTTATGAAGTAAAGTTTCTCTTTTGTGTCTGTGCAGCATTTGTATCATCCCCAAGACAGCCCTCCAGTTTAAGCAGAAAAATTCTTTTATTATTTTAAAAAACTACAACTACCATGAATTTGCAATTATTACAACTATATTTTGTCATCCTTTGTTCTAGTATATGCAACTTCTTTCAGTTCAATGTGATAAGCACCTCAGACAGAGCTCCCCTTTCTCTGGATAAAAAGCAGTGGAGTCATTTCACTATAAACTAGTGATATTTATAGAGTCAAACTGCAGCATTTATTTAGCTCCTATATGCCAACCAATATGCAATAAAAACAGGAAGATACTTGAGAAATTCATAACATTTTAAAATAGTTATTTTCCTACCATTTGCAGAGTTCCCAGAAGTAGATACCAAGCATTATGCTAAGTGCTTTACAGAATAACTCTGAATCAGTATTATTGTCATTTTAGAGATTAGGCACTTGAGTCTGAAATATTACAGAGCTTTTCCAGTCTGATGAACAAATAGATACAGCTTTTGGTCTGTTGGGCTTCGAATCTTGTGCATTTAGTGCCTAATACCTTCATGAAGTCTTTTTACACACACACACACACACACACACACGCACTCACCTGGCCTACAGCTTTAACTGTGTAATAGGTCCCACTCTACTTCAAGAGCTAGTCTGCCTTACCTACAATTTTGTAATAGCTATTGATTGGAAACAAGATATAAAGAGAATTGTGAGGAAATACAACTTTGAATTCTGGATAGCTGTGTTATAAAATAGTAAATAACTTTGCCAAATATTGTTTTTGGAATATGATACCAAAGGAACAGACAACAAAATTAAATATAGACAGATCAACCTTTATGAAAATGAAAATTAAAAATTATTGTGCATCAAAGGACACTATCAACAGAATAAAATAAGAACCCACAGAATGGGAGAGAATTTTTGCAAAACACATTATCTGATAAGGGGTTAATATTCAAAATATGTAAAGAAATCCTAAAATTCAACAATGAAAAAAGATTTCAAATATGGACAAAGAATTGAATAGTCATTTGTCCAAGGAGGATATACAAATGGTCAATAAGCATATGAAAAGATACTCAATTTCACTAATTATTAGAAAAATGTAAACTAAAATCACAAGGAGATACCATTTCACACTCATTAAATAACTATTATTAAAAAAAAAATAAAACCAGAAACCGACAAATGTTGGCATAGATGTGGATAAATTGTAATGTTGTGTATATTTTACCACAATCAAAAAGGAGTGTAGCTCTTCTACAAGATTTATCTTTTTTATATCAAAGAGAATCTCCATAGCTCAAATAATAACATTAATTAAGTGCATGTAATGAGCTGAGTGTTTCATTAAGTGCTTGTGGGTTAATTCTGAACAACTCTATGAGAAATGTGCTATTCTTATCTTCTATTACAATTGAGAAAATTGAAAAACAGAAGGAAAAACTGACCTTCTCAAGTTCACACTACAAATAATTGACAGAGGCAGGGTTTAAACTTGAGCATTATCATTACTTTCCAATTCATTACATTATATTGTCCCAATCCCAATTTCAAATTTAAGTGATGTTCGCACAGCCTTGGAAGTATCCGCAGGACCAAAGTATATTCTTACCACGTCCTTCACCTCGTTTCCTATCTTCTCTATATATTACCATTAAACATCAACTTTATGATCCCTGCATATTTTACAGATTTTGGTGATTGTGTCACTCTTCCTGATGGTGACTGCCCCAAATAATCCTACCTACTTTTAAGAGGGACCTACTTTTATTGACATGAAAGTGAAGAAATAGAAAAGACAGAACAATTATTATCAGGTCCTTTTGGAACATGTATAAGAAAAAAGACCAATGAACATTCTCTCATTCACTTATTTTACTAATATTTATTCTTCACTAACTGTGTGTCATGAACTATTTTGAGAGCTGAAGAATCATCAATGGAGAAAATAGACAAAATATTTACACAATAGTAGCTTGCATTCTAGTGGTAGGGTCCAAATAACAAAGATAATCCAAATAACACCCACCTACGAAAATACATATGCAGTATATACCTACATATATAAAAATATATATGTATATGAATATGAGAGTATGTTAGAAGGAAATAAATGCTATGAAACAAAAAATTAAGGTAAAGGGGATTAATAATGCTAATAGTGACAGTGTTGGAAAATAAATGAATTGTCTGAGGAGATCTCACTAAGATGAAATTTCAACGAAAAATTGCACTAATGCAGTATTATAAAAGGAAAAGTTTATTATGAAGCATAGCAGTTTTCATTACTCAAACATATATGTAAGATTTGCAGAAGCAAAATGAAGAAAGGAGGGCACTTTAGGTAC
>CAUYPO010096385.1:0-20694 GCA_963574435.1 Cheirogaleus major
TTTTTCATATGTATTTTAATTTTTATATAAAATATATTATTTTAGATAGATAATATGTGGGGAAAATAGTGGTTATCTCTGAGTGATGAGGTTAGAGAGGGGATTTTCTTTTTCATATAGTTTACAGTTTTTGCAATAAGCATGTACTATTTTTCATTTTATTGTATATTTTTTGCCTTAAGCATTTTCTGCAATAAGCATGTACGTCATATTAAAATTTTTAAAAAGTTTTATGTGACTATAGTACTATTTACACTTAGTTTTCAGGGTTTCTATTGTTTATAAGCCATATTGACACTTAATTTTCAGAATTTTTATTATTTATAAGCCATGGTTTTCTGATCCTAACCCCTCCAAAAATAGAGGGATCATTGGTTAGCTATTAGGTTAGGCCATGCTTTTTTCTAGAGCAGCTGCAGAACTTTCCATATTTTATCACTGGCTTAAATTGTTCCATGTAGTACAGAAAAGAGTTTGTGGGAAATAGAGGTCTGTTCCAAATGAAACCAGATACAGGATTATCACCTAAGATCGCTGTGGTATGATTAGTCTCGATTCTCAATTCCCAATGGGCCTCTCTTCCAGAATGTTGAAGTTTATGTGATTAAGGGAACGTACACTGCTATTACCATAGATGTCATTGTTTTGAAAGACTGGCTATTGTCATACTCTTCCATTCTGTTTTCAAGAGTTATTGAATTAAACTGATAAAAATCTGAAGGAAAGACTACTGAAAGGAAATTATAGTGATAGTAGTAATAGCAAACAATTATACTTTGCTTGCTATATGCCAGATATTATTCTAAATGCTTTATATATATATATATATATTAACTCATTAAATCTACACAATAAGCCTATGACATAGGTTTGTGGTTATCCCCATTTTCTAGGTTAGGAAACCGAGGAGCGATGAAGTTAGTGACCTGTCTGAGGTCACATGACATAAGTGGAGAAGCTAGGATTCAAACCCAGGCACCCACAATCTCAAGCACTGCAGCATTCTGCCTTGGGAAATGGGGTAGCACAAAGGTGCACGAGAATCTGGTGCAAAATGGGATAAAGTTGAGGCTATAGAAGTCTCACTTTTTAGAATACAGATGAAGTATATAATCTTCTGTTTTAGGTGAAGATTCTGAGGATGATTCTGATTTTGGTGAGGGTGGAGATAATGATGAAGACTTCACTATGAGAAAAAGTAAAGTTAAAGAAATTAAAAGGAAAGAAGTGAAGATAAAATCCCTGATAGAACAGAAACAGAAGAAATCTAAATCCAAATGTAGTGCTTTGGGTAAGCTTGGTCCCAAACACTTACTTTTATAAAGAAAATGTATTTGGTTTGTTTGCTGTATTTTTCTTACTTATCATTTGTTCTCTTTAACATCTTGCTAATGTTCATTTCTAGTTAAAATACATAAAAGAAAGCAAGGTAGGACTGGGGAAAGGAGAAAAGCAGACTAGAATACTGAGCCCCACCACCTAGGCTAGCGCTTTACTATGTCATACTTTGCTTTAGTGCTCACAGCCACCCTCTGTGGTGTCCCCTGCATTTTATGCTGAGAAAACTGAGGCTCAGAGAGGTTAAATAATTTTTTGGAAATCTTACCTCTAATAAGTGAAGGACTAGAATTGGAACCTGGGTTTGTCCATTCAGAGTCTGAGCTCTGTCCACTGGACCTCATTTTCTCCAGGCAATTAAACAGGGAAGTTTGCGTGATTCTAATTTCATGTTTTTGTGCCTAACTTAGTCTGATTTGAGAGCTCTTTTGCTTCATGTTTGGGACCCATATTTGGCTTTTTGTTATTTTTTCTCCAAAACAAATTCTGTTAGAAACTACTTTTACAATAAAACTTGGAATTTATGATAATTTGAACACGGAATACCTATTTCTTGTGTAGAATATTTTTGAGTTTATATAATATATGATAGATTATCATAAAACAAATACTAATTACCTGAATTTGCTTATTGATACCCATTTTTATGTCTCAGTTTTTTAATGTATATGCTATTTGATACTAAAAGTTCTATTATTCAGACTTTCCATTTATTAATGGGAGTTTTTCTCACCTTAAATAGCATGGTACTTAGTGCTTAATAAGCAGTAAGTACTGACTGAGTCATATCAATATAATATACTCTACTGTATTCTGAATAAGGTTTTAATAAGAGTGTTTTCTTAAATTGAAAAAATTAAATCAAATTCATCTGGTTTTCAGAAATTACATTTTAAATGCAGGGGCTTTTAGAGATAACTGCATATTAGTTTCCTATTGCTGTTATAACAAATTACCACAAACTTAGTGTCTTAACACATACTTATTATTTTGCAGTTCTGAGGGTCAGAAGTTCAAAATGGTTTTCACTGGGCTAAAATCACAGTCAGCAGGCTGTGCTCCTTTGTGGATGCAGTAGGGGAGAATCCACTCTCTTCCATTTTGCAGCTCCTAGAGGGTACCTGCATTTCTTGGCTCATGGCCCCTTCCATCTTCAAAGCGAGCAATGGCAGGGACTTTATCACTTCATGGCACGTGACTGATTCTCCGCTTCTCACATTTACTTACAAGGACCCTTGTGATTGCATTGGGCCCATCCAAATAATTCAAGATAATTTCCCATCTCAAGATTCTTAACTTAATTCCATCTGCAAAGTCCCTTTGCCATGTGAGGTAACACATTCACATGTTCTGAAAATTAGGATATAGACATCTTTGAAGGGCCATTGTTCTGGCTACCACAAGCTATAATATGAAAATGTCATTAACAATGTGAATGTATTTTACATTTAGGAGTTTAGACTTCACCAAGACACATGAACAACTAAAAATAAAATTTCAGTTTCCAAGTTGGAATTTACTATTTAAAGCCTTTTCTATATACCTTAGAGCAAGTTACTTCACAAGGAAGATTAATTTATAATATCAGAAGTAAAATTTAACCACTAAGTAATAGGATTAAAGATGAGGAAAAATAGGTTATCTTTTAGTCCTACTAATAATGTATTAGGTAACCTTTGAGAGTCTAGCACACATCATATTTTTTCCCTTGATACAGAAGATTTTGAGAGCTGTGCTGTCCAATATGGTAGCCCCTATCCACATGTGGCTATATTACATTAAAGTTAATTAAATAAAATTTAAAATAAGTTCCTCTGTTTTGCTAGCCACATTTCAAGTACACAGTAACTGTATGTGGGCAGGGGTAACCATATTGGACAGCACAAAGTACAGAACATTTCTATTATCACAGAAAGTTCTTTTGCACAGTGCTGATCTTGGGGATGTATTTAGTGAAAATGTTCATATTCATATACATGTAGATACTCCTTTGGTATCTCAAAACAAGCATTATCTGAAAATGAATTTACATTCTACCTCTCCTCCTCCCTTCATTCCTCCTCCTGACCTAAAAAAAAAAAAGAAAGAAAAACCGAAACCTACAACCTACTTCCATTCTTGTGTTCATTCTCTTAGGTAAATGGCACCATAAAGCAGTGTGGCCATGACAAGAACTTGCAAGTAATGGATTATTTCTTCATCTTCATCACTGCCTCCCTCCATCTAATTGCTAAAATATATCTAATGTGCTATTTTCCTTTCTCTTTTCCACCTTACTTAGTTCAGCCCCTCTCACCTCTCACTTGATTACTATAATAGCCTTCTAAGTGGTCTACTTGCCCTACACTACCACCAGAAAGACGTTTTAAAATGAAAGTCATTCCAGAGAAAAATTAATACATGATTGTGACTAGTCAGACACTCCTTTATGTGGTCTGCAAAACTCTTCAGAAGTGATCTGCACCCTGTCTATATCTCACACCTATTCTACCTTTGAGACTCCCGTTCTAGCCATATTGAACCAGTACTGGTCCTAGAACTTGGTGCATTTTCCATCTTTACATGCTCTACTCCCTCTGCCTAGAATATTTCCCTCAGCTTATCTTTACTCTTCAGCCTTGACTTGGCTCAGATCATCCTCATCTCCCTCCCTGCTACTTCTAAACACATACACCCAGATTATTTCCCTTCCTACTGGACATATTTCTAGAGTCTGTCATATCCCTTATCATACTGCATTATATACATCTCTTTATGTTCCTGTCCTTCCTACTAGAGTCCAGTGACTGGACCATAAAGTCCTTGGGAGCAAGATCCATGAATTAAACTCTTTGAAACCCTAGAGCTTAATATATTGTCTCACTGACACATACTGATGAGACACTATTGTGTAATGGTTACAAGTATGGACTTGGAGGTAAAACTGGTTTCTAATTCCAGCTCAGACACTTACTAGCTATCACACTACAGGCAGATCATTTCCTTATCTGACAGTGGGGATAGTAATATCTGTATCAGAGTTGTTGTGAAAGATTAAAGGTAACACGTGTGATATGCTTACCACACTACCTGGCATATAAATGCTCGTAAAAGATGGCTATTCTTGGGCTCTCAATAAATGTTTGTTGATTTATTAATCAGTTTCCAAATTTGTGATATTGCCTTTTTAATTTTTGTAAGATTATGTAGCTTTATAATTTTTACATGTACATGCTAGATTTAAATTTTGTCTTCTATATAACAAACTTTTTTATGTATATTTTTCAAATAAGTGACTTCAGTAGACTCTGCTCCAGCTGCTGTCAAATCAGAATCTCAGTCCTCACCCAAAAAGGTTTCTCTTGCTTCAGAAGCCACTAGAAAGCCGTTACAAAGCCATTACATATGCAGTCCTTCAGCTGAAAGCAAGAGACCTAAGTGGGTGCCACCAGGTATGGTATATTTATGATCAAGGGCAAGAGCTTAGAAAAGTACCACTGGTAGATTTTTCCCTAGTGCTATATATGAACATTTTCCCATATTGTTACATACTCTTCAAAACCAAAGTTTCTGGTTGCTGCATCTAGTCATCTTTTATTTCCCATTCCATTATTATTAAATATCCAGGTCGTTTATGATTTTTTTTGTGCTATAAATAAGCTTGCAATAAGCACAAACATCCCTATTTTAGAAATCTGTGGGCAAATTTCTGATTTATTTTCTTAGGATAAAATTTCTATTAGAAAAATTACAATGTCAAAGGGTATAAACATTTGAGATTCCTAACATATGTATATATTTCTGACAACAGATGTTTTGCTTAGGGCCTACTGATCACAGTCTGACTGAAGCCTCGGGGCCTGTATGTGGGAATTCCAGCATTTAACAAATGCCCTAGCAAACTCAACCTCTGGCTCTTACAAACTTGGCTTCTTTTTATTTTCTTTCACTCCACAGCAAAGTTTCACTGATCCTTCGAGAATTCTTTGACCTTCATCCTTCTTGACATTACTAACACCCTAGTCTGTCTCAACTATTGCTGCCTTCCTAACTAGTCCTGTACCTACTTTCCTTCTTCCAGCTGCCTGAACCCTCTACTTCAGTGAAATTAATACACCTTTTATCCCTCAAACACATTGTATGTGTTCTTCTGTCAGGGCCTCTCTTTATCCAGTTTCGTCTGTTTGCTATATCTTTCTTCATGTGTCCCCTCTCCAGGTCCTTCAGATCTACTCTGGTTTTACTTAACTACTTTGAATGACTTTTCGGAGTGGCCCACAGTAGCCGACAGCTAAAGATGGCTGGGTATTCACAGATAGATTTAGGCCTGATCTGTGAGGCTGCACGATGACTTATTTTATCTGAGTTTTCATTTCCTCACATGAACTATCAGAAACTGATATAAGCTTTAAAGTCCTTTCTGGTTTAAAAATTCTAAGATTTTTAATAAGGACTTAAAAGTTTTTTGGAGAAGGAAAGGAGAGAAGATTAGTTCCTAAAATAATAATGTCATATCATTCAAAGAGTATCCCTTTGTATATTTCTTCCAACAATATTAGTGAATCCCCAATGAAAGAAATTTAAAAGAAATGATATGACTATAGAAATTAAAAAGCATAATCAAAAATAAAAAAGAAATAATGGAATGATGGATAAAGAATTAATGTCTGAAACACAAAGCACTTATAGATTCAGTGCATTACAGAGTGAGGCAAGTGATGTAAGTGAGTTCATTGGGCCCATGTAATAGACTTGTGTGAGTCAGGGTTGTGTTAAACTTGGGAGCTCATGCCCCTTTTGAAGGGAGCAGCTGCCACTGAGCCCCATCTGATTGTTTCCATGTGGCATTATGGACCTTGTATTTCCAGATCTGATTTTTTTCAAGAGAAGCCAGAAATCCGGGTTTTAATGTGAAATCTCCTAATTTCTTAAAACCATGTGGACCAAGCAATATATCTGAGAGCTAATTTGGCCCTCAAGTTGCCAGTTTATTAACTGTCTTATACAAATGTGAGAAGACTACCAAGACCCCAAAGGGAAAATGAGCCAGGGACATAAACATACCAATGCCCCCAGGATATACAACTAGAAAATATGAGAAAAGTTTCAGTCTTACTGGTAATTATGAAAATGTAAATTAAAATAATAAAATACTATTTTATACCTCTCAAACTAGAAAACAATATAATCCAGTACCCTCTGGGTTATGGGGTAGCAGGTATAATTATTTCTTTAAAATGTATAATCCCTTTATAGTCCAGCAACTACAGTCATCATCAACTATGAACATTAATGTGGATAAATATTGAAATTTAATATTATATGAAAATAATTGCTACATTAGACTGATGGTATAAATGAAACAAGTATAAATAAATAAAAACAGTATTTGCCATTTGTAAAGTTATTTAATAATTGAAAAATAGACTGTTTAAAGGAGTAATTATAAAAATTATAGAACTGTAAAAAATGCATTAGTTTTTTTATTACTTTAGAAATTATAATTTTGTGTATTTCTTTATGCCTTTATAACCAGTGTTATTTGCTCCCAACTTTCCTATTTCAACTTTCATGGTAAAGTTTTGGTGTCATTACATTGGCTAATGGGATGTTTGAAAATAGGCAATACTGTATTCTTTAGTATGGAAAGCTTTTTAGTACTTTCCGTTCTTTTGATCTATTATAGTTTCTTGCTTGATAGACCCTGGAAAGCGGAATAATGCTTAATTACTTTTTTTGCTTTTTGTGTTTTATAAATTAATCTTTGTTAAGAGATTTCTGGCATTATCAGCATCATGTCATATGTTTTCTTTCAGCGGCATCTGGAAGTAGCAGCAACAACAGCAGCCCACTGGCAGGAGTATCCGTTAAGTCTCCAAATCAGAGTCTACGTCTTGGCTTGTCCAGATTAGCACGAGTTAAACCTTTGCATCCAAGCGCCACTGTCAGCTGAGTGTGGTAGCAGAGAAATGTTTGATTGAGAGAATCAGTTTTACAAGTGTGTTTATATTTCAGGAGGGTATTTTAATATAAAGGAATCCTTTAACATGTTATATAAATGATCTGTACCCATTTTGTGATTGTGCTCTCTGGAAAGCTATTCAAGACTTCAGTAAGAGATTTGTTAATGAGGATTATTTTCTTTTGCCATATCCTCCTGAAGAGCTATTCTATTTTTCTGTCAATTTGACTTGGAGGAAGTCCACATCACATGCTGTTCTTTTCTGGTAATGTTATATTCCTTTCTAGTTCTGTCTAGTTTATGGCACCTTAACTTTAACTGTTCAGAGTTTTTCTGGCAAAAGGAAACGTCCCCATCTCTTTCAGGAGACATTTCTGAAATCTTATAAGCTACTTAAGCTATATTATAGTTTTATTGCAGAGATGTTTTGTATTTTAGCCAAATCCTTTTATAGTAAGAATTCAGAATTATTTTATACATTCAAATGGTTCTGTATTATGGCATATGTCTCAATAAATAGAATTTAATTTTATTTTATGAAATCTTTCTTCATTGTCAAAACCTTTAATAAAAGTGGAAAAGTTTTGAAATGCTCTTTTTCTTGATACCATTGCATCTACATTTGTCTCTGATTTTCTACATTTCATGATAAAATGAGAGCTCTGCAAAGAATGGTAGCCTTTTTGTTGTAAATATAAACAGGGGGAAGCTCTTTCTTAAGGTGATCACAAGCTTTTGCTCTGGACAGGAGCTGTCAAGTACTTAGTCACGCCTGTCATGATGTTAGATAAAATAACTTTTCAGGAAGCTTGGCTCTGAATTTATTGTGAATAAAAATAGTAATGAATGTTTTATATTTATGGTGAGAATTTCAACCAGCTCCTGATCACTTTTTAATAAAATTTTTCAAATCATGTTAACCATTAAAAAATGTATAATATTTAAGTCAGTTCTTCTTGTTTTATGGAAATATCTATGTTAATGTGAATATGATTTAGAATTATGATTAAAGTGAGCATTTGCCTATTACTGTTGCACATTTTTTCTTACATAGTGTATATTTTTATACTGTCATATACCACCTCACCTACCCCACCGACCTCACTTTTTAAAACATAATTTATCAGTTCCATAGTACTGAAGTATTCTGTATGGTGCAGTTTAACAGTGAACAGCAAGCGCCTTGTCTGTATTAGGTACTGATCTCATTGATTAATCAATCAAACACCAGCTTGATGAACCTGTTTTTGCCATATTATTCATGTTAACAGTTTCCTTCTGTTTGAAAATTACCTCAAAGTATGTTAAAACTGGCCTGGCTGAAAGCACTAATACCTTCATGTTGCCAACCTAGTGTATTTTTCTCACCTCCTCTACACCCATCGTACCCTGATTAAAACATTTTATTTCCTTGGCTCATGTGACACCTTTCTTTTGTAATTTTCTCTCCACCTCTCTGCCTAGTCTTCATTATTTCGCAGCTTTCTAATCTTTTGTTTGACCTCCACGTACTTCTACCACAGTCTCATATTCTGTGCAAGTTCCAGTGGTCGCTTATGTGACAGTGACTGCCAAATTAGGATCTTTAGCCCCTTGACACAAGACCTGTTGCTAGTCCATTGGCAATGTGATGTATTGAGTCACTAAATTCAACCTCTCCCCATACTCTTGACATATTCCCTCCTATGTTTTCTGTTAGTAAATAGCACCACCATCAATGCAGGTATTTTATTTATTTTTACTTACTGCATAAATCCCTACAGGGTAACCTGGGATTTAGTCTATTCTCTCGCCCTTCGCATCGGTCTCCAAGCCCTATTCCATTTCCTAGATTTCTCAAAACTGCTCTCCCTTACTCTGAAACATCACATCACATGCCTACTTCTAACAGGCATCCTTGCCTTGATTCTTAACCTTCTCTGGCCTACTTTCCATACCGTTATTGCCACAGGGAGTTTTCGAAAATAAAAACTTGAGGATGAACACCTCTCTGCTTGCAATCCCCACACTTCACACCTTAGCCTGTCTAGTTCACAAGCTACTTGTCACCTGGGGGGCCCCTCCCTGCTTCTTCAACCTTGCCTCCTCTGCCCATGTGCACTTCTGACCCCTGCCCCACCACACGGAGGCCTGGCACCAGCGGTACCAAGCTCTCCTGTGGCTCTGGGCCTTCAGACCAGTGCTTATCTGCCTTCTTTACACAGCTGACTGCTACTTATCCATGAAGTCTCAAACACAGCTCAGCTCTTTCAAAAAAGGAAGGTCACTCTTGTAGCCCTGGCTTGGGCGAGGCAAACACATTTCATGTAACCAAAATGTTTGTACCCCCATAATATCCCTGAATTAAAAAAAAAAAAAGCTTCAGTTTAATATTTGCTTTCTCCCTAAACCAGACTGTGTGCTCTTCAGGCCACGCTACTGTCATTCAATTATGGACTTTCCTTTTCATGCTTCCTAAAACCGGGCACAGAGTAAGCTCTCAGAAAATAAGCTGAAGAATAAATTCTATCCAGAACGTTGCTATGTGCTTCTGATAACCACGTATTTTGTCTGAAGCAGGGGAGAGCAGGGGCAATTGCACGGATCTGGTCTGGGTAACCAGCTTTAGCCTACCCTGGGATTTCGTTCAGTTCTTGCCCCATACATACATACTTTAACGAACTGGGGCAAGAGAATGGGAGCAGGAGGAGGAGAGATGTGTTATTCAGGCTGATGTGAAAAGTGGTGTGGGCTGAAGCAAAACCTAAGCCCTTTGAGCTCCAGAGTCACAAAAAGGGCTGAAGTCGTTTCCATAGCGACGGAAGGAGGGTGTGGTCCTCGCTGCCCCAGCAGGGGACCCCGAGCCTCCTGCAGCGGCGGGCAGAGCCCAGCCAGATGCAGCTCCTGCCACCCGCCCGCACCGGAGCACAGTAAGGGCGCGGAGGCGCGGGGCCTGCGGGCGGGACGCGTCTGAGCCGCTGGGCGGCCCCCTCTGCGCCAGAAGCTTCTGAGGCCGCGGGGGAGGGGAATGAAAGACGCACGGAATGCAAAAGGGTAGACGCGGGAGTGGGTCGCAGGAGAGGACGGGGCGAGGTGCGGGTGCGCAGAGAGGGAAAGTACTATTTTAAACCTTACCCTCAACAGCTGCATCCTCAGAACCCAACATCGGTGTCCTTTTCCGTTAATAGACTGTTGCATCGCGGTTCCCGCTGAGTGCGGGATGGGGACAGAGGGCTTCGAGGGGGACTCGTAAGACCTACCCCGAAACTGCTTCCAGCCCTGACCCCAGCACCCCGGGACACGGGACTTTCCTCCTTCCTCCCTTTATCCTCTTCGCTGCGTGTTAGCTTGGGACCATAGTCGGTCGGTCCGCGGCCGCGTCCTTGCACTGCGAGGATCCGGCTGACAGTAAGCGGACCCCCACCCCGCCCCCCTGGGCGCCCCAGTGCCCAAGCCCAGCCCAGCCCCTTCACACGCACCGGAGCAACACTTTCCTCTCAGGGCGGTACCTGCCCCCACTCTAGGGAAGTTCCTAAGATTAGCAAAGTGTTTCTTAAAAAGGAAATGAAGAATGCAAAATTTGTGGGTTTTTTAAGTCTCGTTAATTTGTGGCATTTGCTATGTTTGACATGTCCACCAGCCCATCGGAGCTTAAGAGAGGTGAGACCCCTTCTGACAAGTTTTGAAATAACTAACAGCGTCACCAATCTTAATTCAAGCTTCACAGTTCAGGCTTAAGTGGAGATTTGACAAAAGTAGGGACTGTTTAAATGGAGAAGTTCAAACTGTGGAAACAACAGATGGAAATGTCCTTCCTCATGCTTGAGGGATTTGGTCACCTGCATGTGGTTAGGTGTGTAACACCTAGGAGTTCTAAGGAATTCTTCAAACGTGGACTATGCCTAACTGGTTCTGTAATTTAAGCCTATTATTTATCTTACTTGTTTTAGTCCTTATCAGGAGGGTAGAGGTGAGCATGAGGGGAATCTCAGTATGCCAGCCGCTGATTTTGCCTTCTCCAACTCCATGTTGCTGTCTGCAGCTTGGCTAGAGTGCTGCTTTCAAGCATGTGCAGGACCCAGTGCTGGCAGTTAGTGGTCTCATCTGACTCCAGACCCAACATGGGTGTGTTGTGATGGCTGAAAAGAGCAAATGCTGGTCTGCGATGCATTAATAGAAATACGATGAGCACATCGAGGAATGTAAAGGTCTCACTGCCTCACTTAGCAATGATTAGAACAAAATCTAGATTCTAGAAAACTGTGAATACTTTAAGAAAGATCATAAAAAAAACTAGAAAAGAGAGAAAAAACCACAACAGAGGCTCTCCCTGCCATACCTTGATGCTCTATCATCGGTTTGGAGGAAAACCCACAGAATGCCTGGAGATGTGTAGGTGGAGGGGAGAGAAACAAACTTTTTCTACTCAAGTTTTGAACATTCAAAAACTCTTGAGTAAAAAAGAGGGTAGATTTGTTCTTTGGTGTTTTGCATAGGACAGCAAGGATCAGTGGAGGATATTTTGCTCAATATAATTTATTCTTCCGACAAATATTTATCAGGTACCAACCATATGTAGATTAACAGCTGAGTGTGAAATGAGTTGCCTGGAAAACAATGCTCTCTGTCACACAAATATTCTAGCACAGATAGGGCAACCATGGTTGTCAGGGCTACTACAGAGAGGATTCCTGCCCTAGGTAGGAAAATGGTCTCTGAAACCTCTTCCAGTTCTTAAGAGTCGTGAGTCGGCAAACTCTCAAGCATTCCAAGGATATATGCAAAAGGGCTGAGGAGTTGTCTGTGGCAGAAATGAGTATAACTTAAAATACAGTTAGAAGAGTTCGATTAATCAGTAATCTATAGTAAATAATAAGCTGCGTATATTTCAAAATAGAGAATAATTTGAATGTTATCCCAATTACCCTGATTTGATTATTACACATTGTATAAATGTATGAAAATATCACATGTACTCCAAAAGTATGTACATCTATTATGGATCAGTAAAAAAAAGAAATGAGTGGAACTTTTAAGTACATTAAATACATGACTCCTGTTCACAGAAATGTGAAGGGAATCCCTGCAAACACTGCCACACTTTCAGCCCCAAAAGCAGCCCCAAGGACATAAAGATCAAGCTGCTGACAATTGCAGTCGAAATACTGAGATCGTAACAGGTAAATCTCAAAAGACCTACTTCCTGTCCAGACACTGAAGTACTCTATACATAGATAATGCATATGTATAAAACACTGTGAAATGTAGCAAGGCTGGGACCACTTTTGTGGGTCTGTCTTGCCCTGCAGTCTTCCAACTCCTTGAAAACAAGGCTTCTGTTTTATCTATCTTCGAATCCCCTATGATTAGTACAGTAGCTAGCACACAGTTGATGCTCTGAAACTTTTGATGAATTAGTCTAAACTTGCTTAGATTTTTCTTCCTTCAGCAAATTTGCACCAAGAGTCTTCAATAGATAAGGCATTGTCCTCACCTCTATGAGAAAAACAAAAACAAAAACAAAACAAGCTCCCTATCTGTGTCCCCAAGAGACAATCAAATGAGACAAAAATATACACCTAAGATAATTAAGTAACACTAAAGCTGGTGACCAAGTGACAAAATGAACTCCTTAGACAAAACACTTTTGAATTCCAGAGAAAAGAGATTGATTTGGAGAGGTAGGGAAGCTCTGATCTACATGTAAGTTAGTGATGAGAATTTTCTCAATTTTAGAATCAGTTCTCAAAGGAACATTCACTGTAGCTCTGAGCTAAATTTATTTATTTCCAATCCTTCACGCAAAAAGATACAAACAAAATATAAAAAGCATTTTAGGCCAGGTGCAGTGGGCTCAAGCATGTAATCCCAGCACTCTTGGAGGCTGAGGTGGGAGGATCACTTAAGCCCAGGAGTTTGGGACCAGCCTGAGCAAAAGCAAGACCCTGTCTCTACAAAAAATTAGAAAAAGTAGCTGGGAGGCAAGAGGATCTCTTAAGCAGCCTAGGAACTTGAGGTTGCAGTGAGCTATGATGACACCACTGCACTCTAGCCCAGGCGACAGAATGAGACCCTGTCTCCAAAAAAAAAAAAAAAAAAAAAGGCATTTTAATTCTTTTCCATATAGTCACCACATATTTTGAAGGTAAAAAGTGGCATCTGCAAAGCTTTGAGTAGGGGTTGTTATTGTTAGAAGCCAGATTGAAAGCATCAAGAAAGAAAGACACAAAGTCTTTGATAATCACAGAATTATCCAAGGGGTGGCAATTATGGAATAAGTCGCAACAGAATTTTTTTTCAGCCTGACAGTATTTTCATGGAATTAGCATTGAAGAAATTTAGAACAGAAGGGACTTGAGAAGTCACCTGATCTAATCTTGCCGTTTTATAGACGAAGTAACTGAGCTCAGAGAGGACACTCACAGTCATGGCAGTATTGTTGCACAGCACCAAGACTCGCTGCCAGCCTTCCTTAGCATTTTCTTCAGGGCTTCCGCCTTCTCTTTACCTGCAGAGCTGCCAGAACTGAACAGAGGAAAGCTCACCAGCTGTCTGGAGCGATGCACATTTATTTTTATACTCTTCTACATCACTGTGAAGTGGATGAAGGGAGCACTTGATACTGAGTCTTGGGAGGAAAAATCTTTGTGTTCATTTCTCCCCTGTGTTGAGGTTTTAGAAAGCCCACATCCAGTTGACAGCCAGAACTCCACCTGTGCAGTCTCCCGAATCATTCCCAAGTTCACACTTCCCCTCTCTCCTCGCTGTCATTGCCTTGGTTGAGGTCCTCATCATTTCTTGCCTAGACACCCAGAATGGCTTCCTGTGTTCCTCCAAACTGCGCTCTGTGGGACTGTGAGAGAGATGGCTCTAAAATACAAATCCGATCTTGTCAGCCCCGGCTTATCATAGCCAGGAAGGCTCCAAGACTCCAGGCTGGACTATGGTGACCCTTTACAATCTAACCCAACTCTCTGGCCCTCCACCAGCAATGTCCAAGGACTATGCTAGAAATTTCTGGAAATGGCAATGTTCTTTCATACTTTTGTTCTTTGTGCAGCCTCGTCCATCTGCTCTTGACTCTGTGGCTGCCCTGCTCACTCTTCAAGGACAGTTCCACGCTACTCAGGTGTGCAGGCTTCCTCATCTCTGCCAGCAGGGTTGTCACCACCTTGACGTGTGCTCCCTGAGCTCTTTGCACGTGCCTCTGTTAATGCACTGATCACATGCATTGCTCCGGTCCATTTCCATGTGTCTCCTCTCCTGGATAACACGGTCTCTGTGAGGGCAGAGACCATGCCAAGAAGTGAAACTATGATCATTAGCAGAGAAGCAACTATTACTAATATTTTTTGTTTGCTTTTACATAGGATTTTTTTCATATTGTGTGTGTGTAGTTTGCGTATGTGTGTGTTAAAATTAATGTCCTCACTCACCTCCTTCAGCCCTAAATAATTACTTATTTTCATCTCTCACTTTATTATTATTTTTTATTAGAGTAAAATATACATATATAATTTACAATCTTTATTATCTTTAAGTGTACAGATTAGTGACAGTAAATATATTTATTTATTTATTTATTTTCCTCCCTTCTTCTCCTCCTGCCCCTACCTGTTCCCCAGAGTCTGGTAACCATCAGTCTAGTCTCTATTTTCATGAGATCCACTTTTTTTTTTAGCTCCTACATATATATAAGTGAGAACATGCAATATTTGTCTTTCTGTGCTTGGTTTATTTCACTTAACGTAATGGCCTCCAGTTCCATCCATGTTGCTGCAAATGACAGAATTTCATTCTTTTTTATGGCTGAATAATATTCCATTGTGTGTATTACCACATTTTCTTATACATTCATCAGCTGATGGGCACTTAGATTGATTCCATATTTTGGCTATTGTGAATAGCCATTTTTTTAAATGACTGCATCATTCCCTAGAACGTGTGTGCAATATTTTTAAACTTTCCATTCTAGATGAACAAGTAAGTTCTGATTTTTCAATATTTATGCTGCAATAAATGTTAGCATGACTTTTCTTCAATCTTCTGAATAATTTCAGAATTGTGGTGCCATCACCATTTATTATATATAGTGTCTGGAGCCTGCCAATGGAGTGATTTGCAAACACTTTTGTTCGGTCCCTGTTCTGTCGCTATTTCCTGTGATTCTTGATCCCTTTAGCACTTGCTAGGGTTAGAGGCTGAAAAGGGACTTCCAAGGGACATAGAGCAGACGAAGTTTCATCAGTGCTCTGCTATGTGGCAAAGAGTGTAAGTGTCCTGAGAGCCCTCTAAGACGCACTTTTCACTTATATAAATCGCTGCTTTAACTACATTCCATAAATTTATGCAAGTTTTTCCCTCTTGCAGCGAGTTAATTATTCATAGAGCTGTGCTCTGAATGAAAGTGCAAACATGGCTGAATGAGGGAAAGTGTTTCTGCCCACTATCCCCCTTTTCTTTTCTCTGTAGCATTAAACTGTCCAAGTAGTCCAAGAATATGCCCATATTGTGAGGGAACACTGTGACTGTGGTGAGACAATGAGGTTTACTTTGCAGTTAGCTAAGGGAAATGGGTCTTTTGCTTGGCGTCTTGAACAGCTAATACCTGGTTATCTCCTCCTCCTTCCCTGGCTCCTGTGTCTCCCTCTGGCCTCCTGGCCTCATCTGACCACCAGAAAGGAAGCAAGGGAAAAGCAGGGACCTTGCTCTGCTGCCTTCTTTTCTTCGAGCCTGCCCTGCTTTCTTCTGTCCCTGGGCATGTGGTCCATTACTTACGTGTGGCTCCTACCGCCAATGTGTTTTTCCCTCTCCCTCCTGCAGGACTCGAATGGATGCCAAAAAGCCAAGGAAACGCATTTTAACTTCCTTCCCGATTTTGAAAGCAAGAAAGAAACAGAATTTCACCTCTGTAAAGGTAAAAGATCCTTGAATTTCTGCTGGGGAAGAGAGTTGTCATCGTGAAGACTTGGGGAGCCAGGACCCAGTGGCGATGCTTGTGCCCCAGGCACCTTTGAGGACAGCAGGAGGGGAGAGGCGTGGAGGGCCACACTGGTCGGCAGAGCCAAATCTTGGTGGGGTTGGAGGGAAAAGCAGCTGGAGGGCAAGGCCTTAATCCAACAGGTGACTTGTGTTCGGGGAGCCCCTCGGTGAGTAAATTCACAGTATCTCTTATTCCGCTCTGTGTGTTCGGGACCATACCAGAAACATCCTGGAATAGTTGTGAGTAAATTCTGAATTCAAAAACATTTCCAGAAAAGGTCTGTTGTTGTTGTTGTTGTTTTTTCTAACACAGACATGGTGTCTTTCTTTTTATTCTGCCTCAAAAACTAGTGGAACACCAGAGCCCTGGAGGTAAGCGTGTGATACAAAGCCTTTGAGATTACCATCTGTGGGATCAACTTCTAAAGCGGGTGTATTTTTCAGTCTAGCACTACTCAGTTTGAGTTTCTCAGCCTGTTCAAAAAACCAGATTGTTTGGGATCTTTGTCCTAAAAGTTTCGCAGCAAAAAAATTCCCGAAGCATTCAGGTTTGACTTTCTGAATCCTGCCTGCATCACTGATTGAGAGAGCCAAATTCCACAGCCTACCTGAGGCCTAATAAAAATCTCCTTCCACAGACCCCACACCACCTGCTGAAAATTATGACTCTAGGTCACCTCCTCCAAGCAGTGTTCCTGATTTAACACTAGCTTTCTCCCCCTTGGGATTATATCTCATGAAAATGGATCCTAATGCAAAGTTTGTTGTCCTACCGCTCCCCCCCCACCCCACCATTACCACATACAACAGCAAGAAAAAACTCATTTTGCCATTCATAGCTGCAAATGTTATTAATGGCTAAAAAATATATCATTTTTCTTTTTTTCTGACTACAAAGACCCAAAAGAGGTAAAACATATTTCTCTTGATAAAATAAAAATTACTATAAAATATTTGAAAGGGTAAATCTACAGCAAAACATGATAATATAATAAAGATAGCATTCTGTTAATTCAAATTTAAAATATTATGCAAGCAGAATGGTCTAGGTCATGATTTTACTTTACCAAAACCATCATGAGTTTTGCAACTTGCATTTTCTTTTTTTAGCTGCCTGTGCTCACATTTATTGAGTGCTGAGATGACTCTCACATGAACCTCAGAGGCAAGTGTTATCTTTGTCCCCATTTGACAGGCGAGGAAACCGATATACAAGCAAGGTTAGCTATCCCATGCTCTTAAAGCTGGTGAGCAGAGGATGGAATTTAAACCCATATTCTTTATTTTTCTTTTCAACATATTATGGGGATACAAATGTTAAAGTTACATATATTGCTCTTGCCCCGCCTCCCCCTTTGAGTCAGACCATCCCTCAGATGGTGCACATCACACTCATTATGTATGTATATACCCGTCCCCACCTCCCCCCTCCCGCCTGTCCTACACCCGATAAATGTTATTCCTATATGTCCACTTAGGTGTTGATCAGTGAAACCGATTTGCTGTAAACCCATATTCTTAACTGGTGTGTTCCATGCCTCTCTGCTGAGCAATGCCAACTTTGTTAAATGTTGTCCCATAAATACATTTAAGTTAATTTTAAGGAAAGCAAACTCTGCTGCAGTTACAATGACAGAAATTGTCAAAAAATAAAATTAAAAAACTTTCAAGATTATTTCCTTTGTGTTGTATTTTACAACATAAATAACTACCGGCAAGTTTACAGTGTAATTTTAAACTGGTATTTAGACGTATAACTATTATATTTATATTGCTCATTATTCTAATGGGCCTTAAATAAATGTCTTTTCATCATCTGTTGGTTTCCTTCATACACTGTTCATTCAATTGAATTTAACAGGTTTAAGTAAGGAAATGCAAACAAGTCAACTGTCCTCTGGACATACAATCTTGGGTTTCAGTGGGCAGTTGTGATATTCATTGGAGGATGAAAAGGAATTATATGAATTATAATCCCTTCAAACCTAAAAAAAATTCTGAAGGTGAGACGGCTATGGATGCCAGCATATCAGCTGCCCCACACAGATGTGGGAAAACATTGAAAATATTTAAGTAAATTAATAATAATTTTTACTTTTATAGTATTTAATATTATAAATTATAAATATTTTAATATTTTAAATATAGACTTGGTAATATTTCAGCCAAGAGAGTTTTAAAATGCGATTTTTTAAGATTGATTTTACTTACCACAACAGTATGGTCCTCTGTTAAGATGAGCTTTTTCTCACAACGCCCCGTTCATTTGGCCATCGTAATCTGCTGCTGAGAGAGGCCTTTGTCTGACGCCTGTGGAGGTTTCTCATCCTTCCGGCTTAGCTGGCAAGGATCAAAGGACTCTCAGTGCCCTCCAGGCACTTCAGGAACATGCTGTATTGTAGTTTATCCTAACTGCCGGCAGGGGGAGCGCAACCCCCTGGACCTCAGTCATCTCAACTAGTAAGCTGCAAGACCTTTGCCTTTTCCGGGTCTCAAGGAGCGAGTAGCAGAGCTCCAGGGCTGCAGGTTAGGCCACGCCAGGAGCAGAACCGGGAGACAGTCTTGGGGAAGGAAGCTCTGTTAATTTAGGATATTACTTTACAATCTCCCTGACAGTTAACGGGTAGGTGCTACAAAGTACATCCAGAACTGTGCTAAAAACACATTTTATGTTTCTAGCACTAGAAGCGCGGGTAGTTTTTCTCTGTTAATTTCTTAAATCCTATAAATCATTCAATTACTGAATACCACTTCCTTAGACAGGCCTTCCCTCCCCACCCTTTCCTACTGCGTATCTGTTTGCGCACTGGTTTTTCTGCCTCACCCTCCACAGCTGCGCTGTCCAGTGTGGTAGCCACCAGCCACATGAGGCTGTGGAGCCCTTGGCATGTGTCCACCTGGCAGTGTGCTGTGTCAGATACACACCAGATTCCACAGACTTGGTGTGGAAAAATTAATGTAAATTAACTTATTCATGATTTTTTTTTACAATTGGGAGAATTTTATCATATGCCAATTAATACCTCAATAAAGCCATAAAAATAATTTCATATTCATTACATGTTAAAAGAGTATTGTGAATATAATATGGTAAATAAAATCTATAAATAAAATTAATTTCACCTGTTTCTTTTTACCTTTTTCATGTAGCTACTAGAAAATTTAAAATTACACACATGGCTCATATTATATTTTTGTTGGACAGAGCTGCTCTCGAATGGATGCTCCCTAATGGCAAGGTATTCTTGAACTGGTTTGGAATGTGAATCCCCAGAACCTAGAACAGTGCCTGGCACAGACCTGCATTTGATGTATACTTGTAGAATAAAAATCAGAGGAGTTCATTCATTTTTTCCTTCTACACATACAGGTCATTAAATATGAAATGTCCGATTTTGCATCAAAAGTGTAGTTTATTATATCTCAAACAAAAAGCAGTACAGTTAATCAAAGTGTGTGCCTAAACTGTTGGCACAGTTTTGCCATCTTAACAGCAGCTTGTTTATGCCGGCAATGAAGAGGCGTGAATAGTGAGTGGCGATGAAATTGCAGAAGGCATTTTCCACATCTTGTTGAGAATTGAATATTTTTCCTTGCAAGAAGTGGTCCAAAGCCTGGAAGTAGTGGTGGTCAGTTGGGGCAAGGTCTGGTGAATACAGTGAATGACGGAGAGTTTCCAAGTTCAGCTCCTGTAGTTTGAGCAGCATTGTGGGACATGTGGTCAAGTGTTGTCTTGCAAGAGGATTGGCTTGTCTCTGTTGACCAATCTCGACTGCTTATCACAAGCATCCGCACCATGTCATGCAATTGGTCGCAGTCGACATCCGCTGTAATAGGTTGACCAGGTTTCATGAAGCTGTGGTGGATAAAACCAACGCTGGGTCACCAAACGGACACCATTAGCATTTTTTGATGAATATTTGGTTTTGGACTGTGTTTCAGCACTTCGTCTTTATCCAACCATTGTGCCGAATGCTTGCAGTTGTCAAAAAGAATCCATTTTTCATCACATGTAACAATACGGTATAGACATGGTTCTCCTTTATGTCGTGACAGCAAAGAAAGGCGAGCTGTGAGATGATTTCTCTTCCGACACTCATTTAATTCACGCGGAACCATCTATCCAGCGTCTTTACCATGCCAATTTGTTTTAAATGGTCCAATATTGTTGGAATAGTAACATCAAGCCTTGCTGCTAATTCATGTGTAGGTTGAGAGGGATTCGCTTCCATTACAGCTTTCAGCTCATCATTATCCACCGTGGTCTCAGATCGCCCATGTGGCTTATTTTCAGAATTAAAATCACCGTAACAGAACTTCTCAAACCATCGATGTGCTGTGCATTCATTAGCCACATCTTTCCCAAACACTTCATTAGTATTTCAAGCTGCCTGCGCTGCATTGGTTCCAAGACGGAACTCATATTAGAAAATAACATGAATTTTTGACTTATC
>CAUYPO010096390.1:0-32546 GCA_963574435.1 Cheirogaleus major
GTCCTTAGTAGGAGTTATTATAGTTATTTTCCTAAAGCTGCCTGTAAAGTAAAACAAGCTTTCAGTGCTTTAAAGCTTTCCTCATCACACAAGAGCAAAACGGATTCGTCGTCAATGCACAGCACAAACTATTGCGCGGACCATGAGTGCCGGCTGTGGGCAAGGCTTCGCGACCCGTGAGCGCCGTACCGAAGTGGTTAAACAGTTACCCAAGCCTCAGAATAAGCGATTTTGTGCTGTTTTTTTAGGACAGTCTTAATAGGCTTAGGGCAAGGGGACCCCAGTTTTCTATTTTTCACTTGGCCCCTTGCTCTTAAGTAGTACTGTTTGCAGGTTGGGTTGCCATGGAAGCAGATTCTGAGCTTGTATTTAGTGTGCAGAATATTTATCAAGGAGGGTCCTGGGATCCACGCCTGTGGAAAGGGATGGGGCTGAAGCAGGACTGGGTAGAGGACTGGGTTGAGGTGACACAGGCCCAGTGACAGCCTGGCCAACTTCATGGGGAGCGCTTGAGCTAGAATGGCCCTTCTCGAGTTGAGCCAGATGGCGAGGTCTTACTTCGTCATGGCTCGGTCATTACATATGGACTGCCCAGGAGGGGCGTGACCCTGGGCAAGACAGCTCCCGGAAGGGGCTGGCAGCTGAAAGCTGTGCACCGACAGACTCCAACAGACTCCCAGCAGCTGGGCAACAAGTCCTTATTTCAGGGAGATCTGGGTGGTGTCTCACAGTGTCCTCCACATGAATATTGCTTCAGAATGAGTGTTCTGGTCATACGGGAGCCCCGCAGGGAGTGTGTTCTCATTACTGCAGAATGTTACTTTCATCTCTTGAGCCAGATTTTCTTTTACGACTCTTGGCAGATGCCCAAAGAGCCTATGTCTGTGGAGGATCTTTTTGAAAGGCTTTCCCATATATTATCTCTTGCATGAGATTCTCTTCTAAGTACACTCCACCTCCCAGAGTCTAGCGTTAAATTCATTTTCTCATCTTTCCTTCATTATCTCAGAGGAAGGAGGTTACCGTCCCCTTTCTCAGGTTAATTTCCCTCTGTAACTTTGACTTGAATCTTCTTGGTCTTCTATAGAACCTGTTCTCTCGAGGATTCTTTTTCAAGTCTCTTTAATCTCCTTCCTCTTCTATGCAGGGTGAGGTCCTAGAATATTATCATATCAGCAATAGGGTCTGAGTGGGGGATGGTAACACAATACTGATGGCATTTTGCGGAGAGCACTCTGGCGACCGGGTATAAGATGTGCTGGTGAATCTGCGCCTGGAGGCAGGGAGACCAGGAAGGAGATGCAATTCTGCTAATGAAACACAATTTAACACACCATAAGCAGGTTCTTCTAGGAAGTTCTGATTAATAATTCTTAGTTGCTTGCTACTCTGGGCAGCCCATTAGGGTTGTATCAGTGGAAGATCTCATGGTGAAGTGGAGGAATGTGGTCTTTGGAGTTGTTCAGGACTGGCTCTGACTCACAGCCAAGCAGCTTATTAGCTGTGTAACTGGCTCAGTTTACTCACCTTCTCTTAGCTTCAGTTTCTTTATCTGGAACACGTGGCTCACTAAGGCCTCCACTAAAGGGTTGCCGTGAGGGGCATTCAGTGAGGTGACATAGGTGAAGGCTTGCACAGCGTCTGGCGTGTGGTGAGCCCCAGTACACAGGCGCTCCTTCCCCACTTTGGGGCAGTTGCATTGAAGCAGTTGGTTCAGAGAGAGCCCCGCTGGCCAGGAGCCGCCTCCCCTCTGCCTCTTTCTCACAAATGGGCCCAACCACTTTCTGACTTTACATTTAAACCCAGTGTCCGAATCCCTGTCCTTCCTTTATTGGTGAGACATCTCCTTCTCAATGGCAGCAGAGCAGGTATACTACAAGCTGAGTGAATGCAAGATTGAACAAATAAGAAAAACGTGTAAGCAAATTAAGAAATGCTTTTGGAGCACCCTGAGCTTTAATGGTTTGTGCTTATTCCATCTAAGGGGGATTATGTTTTATCTGCTGTAACTGCTGGGGTGAATATGGCAAGATGGGGTTTTTCATCTCTATAAATACAGAAAAAGACAAGGTGGTGTCTTAGCACCATAATGGCCTAACTGAATCTACTTGCCATTTGTTAACCCCCTGCAGTGTACCAATATTAAACAAGACATTTAAAAAAGATTTGATCCTGCCTTTGGGGTTTAGAATTTAGAGTTAAAATTCTCCTTATTCTGTGAGCTCCTAAAAATTTATTTTAAATCATCAGCAAAGAATTAACTACAAGGAAGGGTGGAGCAAAAATAAACATTATCATGCAGTTGTATCTTAGGCAAAGAATTGCCCAGAGCTCTTCCTTGTTTCAGTAGAAACTTCAATACATACAACAGAGAGTTAAAGGACAGCTAGATTAATACTTGTAAAGGACAAAAGGAAAGAGAGAGTAAGTATATTTAATCAGACTAATCAAACACACATCTGTAAGTGAATTTAGAAAAATGACTTTGCTTTGAGGAAGTTGACTCTTAGTTGGTTTGTTTCATGATTGAATGAATTATTCTCTACCCTGCACGTCGCCTTATTCGTCTTGACACTAATCTGGCAGAGAGACATGGAAGAAAGTCCACAGGTCCATATGTCAGCCCTGGGTCAGGACTCTGGCTCTGCTACCTCATAGCTCTGGAACCTTGGACAAGTTAATCCTCTGAACTTCAGTTTCTTCTTTCAATAGTAAAATGGGACTTTAATACTTTTTTCTATTACAATGTGTATAAAATATCATAATATATACAAAGTGCATGGAATAAAGTAGGTATTAAAAATACTGTTGTTTCTTTCTCCTTGCCTTCTAATTCCCATAGCTTTTAGTCACATGATAAATAGTGGTTGCTGCCATTTCTCCTATTAGTTACTATTTCCTGATATAGAACATTCCATGCTTTGCGCTGCTGCCGTAAACAAGTCTAGAGACAAAGAGATGAAACTGCTGAGGCAGTTTAGCTCAATGGGTTTGAATCAAGGCTCTGCCCTTTATCAAATGTGTGACCTCGGGCAATTTACTTAAGTGCTCTGTGCCTCAGTTTCTTCATCTGTAAAATGTGGATTATTAATATCTCCTTCCTAGCTAGGGTTGTGCTGAGGATTAAATGAGTTAATATATTTGAAGCCATTAGCATGGTGGCTGTAAGAATTACATCAGTGTCCGCTATTATAACTGCTGCCGCTGGCTGATATGTTGGTGGCCACCTGCCTGCTCACAGCGCCTTGACGGGGAAATGGAGAAAGCTTTCCTGCTAGAAGACAGAAATGACAGAAAACCAGAGACGAGAAACTATATGGCCCATAAGAAATGGTGAGAAGCCTGGGAAAAGAAAATTTCCTATTCCTGAGACCAGCCTGTGCTGAACACACTGTGCGTGTATTCCTTTGAGATCTCCAGATTCTTACATGATCACTCTCCAACCCTGCTTTGACTAGCATAAGCAATCCTCTCTGCTCTGTGCATGCAAAGAAGCTGTGATTAAAACATTGAACTTCAGCAGAAAATGGTCTACATCAGTGATCTACAAACGCTATTGTTCACACAGTTGCAGAATTTTGAAAAACTATGTACCCCTACGCATTTTAAAGTTGAAATCTAAAATTTTAATCTTAATTTTAAATATCATAGTCCAGGGCAGGGGACCCTGTGGCCTTCTAGGTCCTTAAGTGTGGTCTTTTGACTAAATCCAAATTTTACAGAACAAATCCTTTTATTTTTATTAATATATTTTTGTTAGTCTTTTATATTTTTATTTTTCAAATGAATGTATTTAAAATGCCAAAGAATAAAATAAGTTTCAAAGAAATAATCCTCCCAGACTGACCAGCACAATTAGAACATTAGTAAGCCATAAAGGCTAAAATGACAACTGCTCTGCTCGTGGGTTAGTTCTAATTTACCCATTCTGGCATCACTACTGCATGAGGCTGGTTGGCGAGAGTTTGTGGGGGCCAACTACACCAGTGTGTTATCAGCTTTTGAAAATAGTGTACTGTGTTTCTGTTTGAAGTGGAATTTGTGAATAGTTGCACAGATTGACATTATTTTTTTTAATTCTGTCTGCTTAACAGCCCATCATGTCAAAGAAGACCAAGAGAATACTGAAGGAAGAAAACAGATTTTTTAATGAGGATTGGGAATTGCAATATTATCTTGTTTCTGCTAAAGATAAGATGACTTGCTTGCTTTGTGATACTGCAATATCAACATTAAAGAAATTCAACGCTCATCAATATCATATCACTCATAAGGACCACAAATATTTTAAACTAGTAGAGGGAGAGGCATGAAAGGTTGTATTGCAGAAATTAAAAGATAAAAAGCAAAAGCAAAGACAATTCTTTCAAGCAGAAATAAGACCTGGAAATAATACCACTGAAGCAACTTATAAAGTAGGGGTAAGCTTGGGAAAAAATGTAAGCCATTCAGTAATGCAGAAACTGAAAGAATGTGTTGTTGAAGTTGTATAATGCTTACACTGTGATAATGTTTCAAGGTGCAAACAAGTGCTTTTTTGAAGGAGAACTATAACTGATCAGCAGCATGAGTTAGCCTTCAACTTAACAGAACAATTTCATGCAATACTTCAAAAAGAAAATATATATTATTCAATTGCTTTGGATGAATTAACTGATACTAGTGACCCAGTGCAGGTTTTATACTTGTTCAGGTCATAACAGAAGATTTTCTTTGCTACAAAGAGTTACTTGCTCTGGGCAGTCTTTCAAACAAAATGGGGAATAGATATCTTCAACAACTTTTAAGATAAATGTCATGGAGTTGGACTGAATTTGATAAATTTAGTGAATGTATGTACAGATGGTGCACCTTCCATGACAGGAAAACATGACGGGTTTATTGCATAGATTTAAAAAAGTATTAACAAATCCAGATGCTCTCATATCTTTTCATTGTATCAATATTTTACATGAGCAAAATCTCTGTGCTAAAGCTACTATTTTAAGTGACACTTGAAGGATTATTGCAGGGACAAGTGTTGGCCAAAATTTTATCTCTGTGAGAATATGTAATATGTATAATATGTGGCAAAAAAATCCAAGTATTTCCAAAAAACCTACTTTTTTTTCAAAACACTTCTTCAAAAGGAAATTTTGGATGAACATTCCGAGTTAGCAAACATCATTGATGAGCAGGATGACATATGTGAATCATTTGAAGAATGCACAGCTGTTATACACCTATTAATTGGTGAATACAATGAAGGGCTCACTGACTTTGAGAATCATGACATCACACTCAAATTAGCATTTCAGCCTCATCCAGTTGATATCACCAAGCCACCTAAAGAACTACAGATGGAATAGGTCGAGTCATTGTTTGATGCTAAGAAAGATCTAACTGAAATGTGGAAAAATGCGGTAGAATACCCATGCCTTTGGCAAAATGTCGGAAAAATGCTTTCTTGCTTTTTATCCACTAATTGCTGCGAATCTATATTCTCCTACCTAGCCCAAACCAAGATGCCCTTAAGGTCACAAATGACTGATACCCATCTAGAGGATCAAATGAAACTGTGGATCTCCATGCTGCAACCAAATATTCAAATGCTTTCCAACAAAAAGCAGACACAACAAAGTCATTAAAAGGTTAGTTAACTTTAAAATTAAGAGATAGTTTTCATTTTTAAAAATTATTAAGTACATATTAATAATAGTTCGATTTTTATAAAATAATGTACATTTTTAAGTCTATCTAATTGAAGTTTCTTAAATGCAGCCTTATTTGATTACACCTGAATTAATGTGACCTCCAGCATGAAAAGGTTCAAAGAGTCCATGATTACAAGATATTATGCATCATATTTATTTCATTATATTAGTACATCTAAGAAAGATTAAATATTTTCAATTAACCTATGACTTACCATCATTGTAAAAGATACCCCAATTTAAGCGATGCTAAAATGTGAAGAAAACTGTCTCATTGAAATGCAGACATTATCAAGCATATAATTCCTACATATTATAAATACTGAAATTTTAAAAAATACCGCTACATTCTTCTTTTAAATATATCCAAACATTCTAAATATTATAAGGGTTTAATATCTACCCCAGTCCAGTTAGAAAAATATAGATGAGCAAGATCTACTCCAATATTTGAAAATTTTATATCTTTTTCCCACTTGGAGCTATATTTCCATCCTATTACCCACAAAGAACTTTATCCAAATATATATTTTTATGTAAAAATATAGTAAAGTATTTAAATATTTATTGATTACCCTATCATACTTTTCTTTTATACATACAAGAAAAATATGCATATGAAATGGAAATTTATTTTATTCTCTGTACTCACAAGGCTCTAAGTCTGCACTATCCAATACGGTAGCCACTAGCCACCTGTGGCTATTTAAATTTAAATTAACTAAAACTAAATAAAATTAAAAATTCAGTTCCCACATCATATAAGCTGCAGTGACCAATAGCCACAGTGTCTAGTCAGTGGCTGCTCTACTGGCACAGACAGAGAATATTACTATCAATGCAGAACATTCTATTCCACAGAGTTACTCTAAAGGTTAGAAATGTCTCCTAGATTCATTTATTATTATACTTATTATAAGTACTCAACTGCTCAAAACAACCTAAACATATGAAATATTTTAAAAATAATTATTAAACACAAAGAAAAAAACATTTTAAGCATTTGTAGTCTGATAATAAAATAAATGGAGCAGTGTTTTTGTGAGTCTTTTTTAAAAAGAGTTTCATGTGTTCCATGACTTATTCCTCGGTTGAGACAGGGTTCAAGATCAATTCTATTCCTATTTTTCAATTTTATAGATGGAAGCATTGAGAAATTTTCTTCATACAAATAAGGAAATAATGGGAAGTTTTGTTACAGCATTTCACTTAATTCTTTGAACTTCTGAGCCAAAAAAATCAGAAAATAATCTATTATCAAAATTTCTATTTAAGGATAATTTAGATGATAGTTTTATTAGGCATTCCTTTAATTCTGTTCAAATCAAAGAATTAGAAATCGCTTGGCTTGCAAAATAATTTGGACATTATAGTCATTCACTTTCTCAATTTCTGGGGAGTACTGTATAACAAAAACATACCAAGACTTGTTAAATGATTATCAGTTAAACTTTTTCACTTAGAAGTACTCTATGTAACCTGACATATGTTTTATAAAGTTCAGAATATATTGCTAATTTTACCCTATCTTTGCCATTACAATATTTTTTGTTAATGCTCATATCTTATCATATGCTTTAAACACTCCATTTTTTCAGAAGCTAAAGGTATAACTCACTTAATTGTGGGAAATGTTAGCCATAAACCTTAATTGGCAAAGCCTAGATTAATTTTCAAACAAATTAGCCAAATTAGAATTACTTCCTGTCAGAAAAACTATGACTTTAATTTTCGATTGAAATACACATGTTAATATGTGTTTTGAGAAATATTATAATATCTAAAGAGAAATAAATTGTCAAATGCATCTGGTAAGACAAGACAAGTCAGGTCAAGATTAAAATGATGACAAATATAATTAGTTCACTTTTATAATGTCATAAATACAGAATAATACATGAATATGGCATTCTAATTTATAATAATACAAGGTAATGTGTAGGTAAGATAATAAGTTATACACAAAGTAAGGAGTTAAACAAATTTATTGGTAATTGTTAGTTTGGTAATCGGCATGGTAATTTTTTGGTAAGCTTATGTGTTTGTGTGTGTACCAAACTCTGGATTTTGGTTTAGGAGACGATTAAGATAGAATCATGTATAAAAATTAAGAATAACTCCATTAATTTCATTAGACATTAATTTCATTAGACATTCCCCCTTGTATTTAAAGAGAAAGGTATATACCAATAAAAGCTAATTATTTGGCAGCTAGCATATAATTAATTTTTTGAAAATAAGATGTGGAAAATATAATATTAAACATTTTATTAGATGACATGAGATAAGAACTGACCATAGTTGGGATATAGAGCTCATGCCATATTTGATAAAATAGATTTTAGATATCATAATGATATACATCAAATGAAAAAAATTATTTAAAAATTTTATTCACGAGATTTTTTTTCTAGTATATTTTAAAAATCATAGTAATCCCAGGAAATATTGCAGTTACATTTTATAGAATAAACATTAGAAGTCTATACTATTTTCATTGTTGTGCTTTTCTTTCCAGGTAGTAACACATTCCAGGGAAGACTTTGAGAATAACTGAACATTATAACTTTTACTTAAATATGTGGGAAAAACGCTGTTTTCAGAGTTCACTGTTACTCTGCTCTCTTTGGTTTGGTGCCTTGAGACTCTTGCTTGAGAGTTATACTGACAATAGCTGGTAGTTGGAAGAAGAGAGGTGACAAAAACGCTCATCATTCCATCGACCTGTTCCATCACAGACCTGAATTCAGAACATCCAGACTTGGGCCAAAGTGCTCCTATGGCTGGGGGAGACTGGAACCCTGGGGGTTTCTGGTACACAAAGAATGGAAAGTCCTGCCACTGCTGCTATGTACCAGAGTCAGATGAGTGAGTTTGGTTTTCTTTTATACAGACCAAAGCAGGGCTTTTAGGAACATAGGCACGTTCTTATTCTCCGGCCAGGTTAATTTTAGGAGAAAGTGCAGGCAGAAATTGAAAGTCTGGGAAAAAATTCTCTACTATATGTGATCACATAGCCTTCAGAAAGCATGTATACCTATCTGAAAATGCTAATCTACATTATCTGTTTGTTTCTAAAAATCACTTTTTCTTTCTTTCTTTCTTTCTTTCTTTCTTTCTTTTCTTTCTTTCTTTCTTTCTCTCTCTCTCTTTCTCTTTCTTTCTTTCTTTCTTTTCTTTCTTTATTTCTTTCTCTCTCTCTTTCTTTCTTTCTTTCTTTCTTCTTTCTTTCTTTCCTTCTCTCTCTCTCTCTCTCCCTCCCTCCCTCCCTCTCTCTCTCTCTTTCTTCCTCCCTCCCTCCCTGCTTCTTTCTTTCTTTCTCTCCCTCTCTTTCTTTCTTTCTTTCTTTCTTTCTTTCTTTCTTTCTTTCTTTCTTTCTTTCTTTCTTTCTTTCTTTCCAAAACTTTTGTTAAACTATTAGGACATCATTAAAGGGAATTTCAAAAAAAGAAAAGAAATTACAACTTTACTGGCCTTATACAAACAACTGTCCACGTTCCCTCCTAAGTTTCTATCATTCATATACATGCTTCTGCATAATGGTGGTCTTAGTAAACCCAGAGATTTTGTGTTCTGATTTTTTCTTCCTGTTATCTTTTAGAGGTAATGCTGAATAATATTCCAGGTGGTACCCAGAACACATATAAACCATTATCACCAATGGGCAGCCCATGTTTCTATGCTAATAAGACCTTGTGTTAGTTTGGATAGCTGCTATAACAAATTATCACAAAATTAGTGGCTTAAAAAACCACAAACTTAACCCATAGTTCCGAAGGTAGGAAGTTCTAAAATCAAGGTGTCAGCAGGACTGCATTCCTTCTGCAGGCTCTTCGGGAGAATCATTTCTCAGCTTCTTGAAACCACCTGCATTCCTTGGTGCATGGCCCCTGCATGCCCCCATCTTCAGAGCCAGCAGTGTAGCATTTTCAAATCTCTTTGACTTTGACTCTTCTATCCTCTTCTTTCATTTATAAGGATGCTTGTGATTGCTTTAATCCCACCTGGAAAATCCAGGATAATCTCCCCATCACAAAGCCAGCTGATTAGCAACCTTAATTCCACCTGCAACCTTAATTCTCGTTTGCCATGTAATCTACAGGTTCCAGGGATTCGGACACAGACATCTTTGGGAGGCCATTATCTGCCTACTACAGACCCTAAAATCAGTGTGAGTGTCACTAAATTCCCCTTTTATTTCTGGAAAAAACAAGAGCACCATTTGGTGTTATTATCATTCCATGTTGTTTGCCTGCCAACACCTCACTGAGCTTCCCACTGAAACATATTTAGGAACAGTCTCTGCTCCATGTGCTTACAAATATGATTATTGTTAACATTTTCAATTATTTAACATTTATTGAGCACCAACCATGCGCTAAGTGCCCTTCAAAACATACAATTAGTCAAGGTTGATGGCTACAGAGCTTACTATTTAAAATTAGACAGCCACGTCTAAAATTAGACAGATGCTAACATCCATAAATAGCAATGCTTTTTGAAAGAACTGAATATCCCAGACAGGTCATATGTAGTGCTTCATATTATGTATCCTCCTAACTCATCTTTACTCCCATGAGACTAGAAATGTACACTCTCCAGAAAGTACATAATGAAACTTTATGTACACAGGAGAGAAATACTGTATAAATGCCACTTCCATGCAATTTTTTAAAAGTCTGGGACAGCTGCATTGTATTCTTATTTCAGATCTTGTGACAGATAAGGTCTTTTTGTGTTCTGTGGTTAACAGAATTTGGCTATGAAAATATCTTGTAAACGGTGCACAGTATAAAATTTTATTGCTACTGGAGGAAGAAATTTTCAAAAGCTTGTGCTATAAATGACAAGCCAATTTCTTAGAGACCCAGAATCATGTAGGAGACTGTTACACACTACCTCAAGAGCAACCAGGAAACCATTTCCACAGTTTGGAAAATTGAACTAACCTTTGTGTTAATGCCTTATGTTGGCTGGTTGAAGTATAAGCATTATATGCTACTTGTTCTACACTTCCAGGGAGTTTCCTGGTAGTAACTTGCTCCATGTACCATTTATAGGCAAGAGAGTTGGCCAAGGTGAATTCAGTTTATGCACTTGCCCTTTTTTAAAAAAATGGAAATATGTTTACAATGCCATTTAATATACCAATATATTTTGTTTGATGAACTCTAGGGATAAAATCACCTCATTCATTTAATAATGAATAAACTGCGACCCTAAGGTAAGGTGAATTGTTTAAGGTCATAAAGCTAATTAACATCAGAGTCGGAAGGAGAATCACTGTCATCTGTGACCCTCAGTGGATGTTTTGCCATTTCATGCTGATGCTCCTTGTCTGCCTCTTACACCGACCCTCCCTTGATCTCCTCCTTCCTTCACCCCTACACACCCTTTGCCTATAACTTTTGACAGTAGGAAAGAAGGAGGGTTTCTGTAATGCCACGTGTCTGTAATCATTGGCTTTTTCTCAAATATTCTTTTCCAGCTTGTCAAGTGGACTGTGGAAGCATCAACTCATAGCTGCAAGGAACAGCCCCATTATAATGCTTTATGGGAACAATGGCATGAGTCTCTGCAGTCAGGATGATTAATGAGGGTTTGAGTTGCCTGACTGACCCGGCCAATTAGCACCCCGGGCACCAGTGTGAGCGGAGGCCTCAGTCTGTTCTCACCAAGGAGCACGGGCCGCCATGTTAAGCAGCTCCACACGTCGTGCCAACGATGTGTGTTTTCTGGTGTGTGGATGTGTGGGACAGATTGTTACCTAAATTAAAATAAATTAGTGTTCATCCAACCATCTTTCCAGAATCAGAGTAACAGATGGGAAGGCTGGAACGTGGCTTTTTTGTTTCTAGGGACCAGTGCTCTTGTTGGAAGGAGAGTCCAGAGCCAGTTGCACTCTTTCTACACTGTTACTTCAGATTGAGTATGGTATCCCCAGCTGGGTCACTTTGGTTGTCCCTCTGCCCACCTCCACACCATGCTGATTGTATAAGGAGATTGCCTGGTTTTAAATCCAGCCCCATTACTTGCTACCTGTGTGAGAACTGGTAAGTTTTGTAGTCTCTCTGTGCCTCAGTTTCCTCAGGTGGAAAATACAGCTCATTTTGGTATTTACCTCATAAGGTTGCTGAGTGGGATCTGTGAGAAACACAAGAAAAGTATCTAGAAAAAAAAATCAGACACATTATAAGTGTTCAATAAATGATGCTGTTACTATCCTTATTATTATTCTTTGATACATAGCTAATATGTGTCTAGTCTTTAAGTAGGAGCAAGACTGGGTATTTACTAATGCTTCGTCCTCAAGAGGCTTCCAGGCGAGCTGCAGAGACTATTTTGTAAACGATAAAGATAATCTGGGAAGACATGGGAAGAAGCTGTCACAGTGTGTGGTAAGTAACAGTGGAGGTAGGAGAAAGAAAGAAAGGATCAAGCAGGGAAAGGAACAAACTGCCTACAGAGCAAAGACGGTATCTTGCGTGTATGTCTCCAATGCCTGAGGCAGACAGTTCCTTCCTTGGTAGAGCTGAGTGGCAGGAAGATTCCTAATTGCATGTATTTTTTTTTTTTTAATTGTGAGCAAAGTGGAGGAGCTAGGCCTAATTTGGTGAAATTATTATATCATGGAGGATAAAGGAAAATCACACTTTTCATCATGTCCACATTGCCTGGAGGTCAGGTCTAAAATAGGTTTATGGGGAAGGTAGGCCCAGACAGTCACTAAACGTATTTTTCTGGATCCTTTAAGGCAGCACTAACTGACAGAAGCATAAGTTGAATCGAATATGCAATTCCAGATTTTCTACTAGCCACATTAAGAAAAGGACAAAGAAGTAGGTAAAATAAAATTTAATAATACACTTTATTTAACCCAATACATTAAAAAATATTATAATTTCAACACGTAGTCAATATGGAAATTATCAACAAGATATTTTACCTTGTTTTGTACTAAGTCTTTGAAATAAAGTGTACAAACTTTACACTTACGGCACATCTCAAGTTATACCAGCCACATTTTAGGTGCTCAATAACCATGTATAACTAGTGGCTACCATATTGGACAGTGCAAATCTACAGTTTCAGTGAGTTTAGAGATTACAAGAAAAACATACTCGAAAATATTTTATTTTGGAAAATAAACTGACATAAGAATTTCGGAGGATGTTGTATGTCACACACAGTTCTCTGATGACAGAGCGCACTGAGATTGTTTCTATAATCCCCTCTCCAACGACGTTTAAAGAATAAGGGCAAACACAAATCCAATGTGAGGACTTGCTTGACAAGGTGATTAATTAAGACATATGGGTGAGCATAAAGCAAGGTTTCCTCCTACAATCAGTCTTCCACTGACCTTCATTAAGGACAAAGAACATTTTAATGGATGAAGCCTTCACCTTTAATAAGCTTTTACTCTGTTATTTCCTATGGAACCATTCATTAGATTAACAAAACAATGGTAGCTGGCTAATGACAGAGCTGTGGTCAGAACCCCAGGGATAGCCTATGTCACCATTAACGCCTCAAGGCAAAATGTCACTTGGGCCACCTCCTCCAATCCAGTCAAGAAGACTTTGACCTATAATTGCATTTGTAGGGTTCAAGAGCTCAAGAGGTTACAGATGGGGGGGTGTGGGTCCCTTCTTTGTCTCATCAGATCAGCTTGAGGAAAGGATGCATAAGAGCATAAATGGAGATGGATATGGGCAAGGGTGAAACATATTTGTTTTCTGCTTCCACATAATATTCCTATTTATCATTGACTACTTAGGGCAGGGATATTTGCTTATGTGTTGTTTAAATACATTTTTATTTTGGGATAGTTTGAGATTTACAAAAAAGTTGCAAAGATAATATAGAGAATCCCTGTGTACCTTTCACCCAATTTACCCTTAAGTATGAGTAAGTATGATACATTTGTCAAAACTAATAAATCAACATTGGTAACATTACTATTAACTCAATTCCAGATTTTATATTGGCTTTCTTTTTTCAATCTGTAGCTTTGAATTTCAGTAGGAAGAATTGTGTAAAAAAACAAACAAACAAAAAACAAAATCTCAAAGCACCTATTGATTTTAGTTGAAAAATATTGATGAACCTTATCCTTGTAAAGAGAGTAGGGATAAGGATGAAAGACAGACAGAGACAAAATGGTGTTATTGACCCAAGAACTAACTTTCCCAGCATGGACATTTAGATGAACTATGATCATTAAGATGCAGATCAAAGGGCCCCTCTTCTGTGAAGCCTTCCCTGACCTTCCACCAGTGATGCTCACACTGGAGAACAAAACTCTATAACACTTTCTGCATTGTGTTGCCTGGCACTTAACAGACACTCAAATGCCAGCTGCCAGAAAGAATGGGACCACAGTGTTCTCAAGGAGCAGCTATTATGGCTCCCGTCCCCCACGCCTTGCCACCTCCCACGTGTTACCTAAAGTGCTTTCAGAAAGCACCTCTGAAGGTTTTATGCATGAAGACTTTGTGTTGGGTCGCTTTCCTTTTGAATTATAGGAAGGGAGGTATGTATCTCTAAAAATGTTCAGCTTAGGAACCATCAGGTACTTGAGATGGTCCAGGAAGGATGCATAGGATGTCATCATATGGGGGTGGGATAGGAAATAAATGAGGACATTCCAGTCTGAGGAAACAGAGTGAACTAACACAGCAAGGTGGGAAATAATGAACACTTTGAAGAATTTAGTGTAGATAGCTTATGTTGCATGTGGGAGCAAGTAAGGGAAAATAAACGAGATTCATACACTGGCTCCATGTTATGCAGGTCCTTGAATGCTTCCGTTTGCTAACTTGGAAGTGACAACAGACACAGGTAAATCATAAGGAGAAGCTGGCTTGGGGTGGGGGTAGGTTTGTTCAAAGCACATCTTCTAAAACCTTTATAGGTCTAAGAAAAATATTGAAACTGCAGGAAAGAAAAAAGAATTTGTGATAATGTGAATATATGATTTGTCTTTAAGTTCTATCATGACAAATCAGAGTTTTCTTATGTTTGTAATGTAGGATGCTATGCTGTGATTAAATCATTATTATCTGCCCAGCCAATAAAATGCAAAGAAGGCCATTAAAACAGTGATATTAAATATGCAATTAAAACAGCAGTAGCTTCTGAACCTAATACTTTTTCTGTATATATTACATTAAAAGTTATATGATCAAGATGAGCTGAGGGTTCTGAGCAGAAGCTGACCAGTCTCCTTCCCCTTGTTAAGAAGTGAGAAATCTTTACTGAGTTGTATTATGTACTGCTCAAGGAGTCCAAAGGATAGAACCTGAGCAGCTTGTGGGGGCAAAGCATTCTTAGAGCAAACAAAAGGCCTATGAGCATCACATTAGTGTCTTTTATTTCAAGACTCTCCATTGCAGTGGAATAACCCTTGATGCTTTTATAAAAATCTTCTTTGGAAAAGACAAACCGAGCCACTCCACTGGGTGGTTTTAGTTTGTCTTTCTTTCCAGGGGCCTTCTGCTGCTCTTGCTTGGTGCCTCACTTGCCAACTTTGTGAGTGGTGACGCCCTCTGTTCCCAGCTCCCTGCTTGCTGTGTGTAAGGAGACAGGGTATGATAGTAATAATCGCTGTATATGCTGTGTTTGCACATCTGCGGTGGCCTTCTGAATTGAGTTTCAGGCCAAAGCCAGGCAGCACCCCCTGCACACACACCCCCCCGCCCCTTTATTTTCAGTGTCACACCATTAAAGGAAATGAGATTATGGCACATCATCATTCACGTGACTCTAGCATAGAAGGTTAGCGAGATATTGCAGAGATAATTCCATAGCCATCGTGGCCCCTGACAATAATTACAATGTGACCACAGGGGATCACCTTCTAATAGGCTTTTGTTAGCTCCATTCAGAGTCTGTTGTGTGCTAGAGTTTGGATAATTAAAGTTGTGTCTCAGAAGCCACATGTGGTAGCTCATAATTATGTAGTCGAGCCTAAGAGAAAACTGAGGTGACTGACACCCGGGCCTAGTGAAGAACAGGGGCCCTAGTGACAAGAAAGAAAGAAACCAGTCCCCTCATTTGGGGACTGGGGGTTGGTGTTCACTTCATAGCATTACTGCTTTATTTATTTTAAAACAAAAATGACTAATTACAGCCTTTTCTGGTCCAATCTCTTACCCCTCCACAGGGACTTTTCCTAACCCTTTCTTACTGCCTCCAACAAAAGAGTGGTAGCTGACCTGAGCAATGAAGAATATATAAATGGCTTATTTAAACACCATAATGGTTTAATTATTTAATCATTTGCATGTTGAGTGATTTGCATACAAGCAGGAAAAGGCCCATGTCGGAATTCGGCTTGCATCTCCCCTCATTCCTCGCTGGAGAAAAGATCCTGAAACTTGGCCTCATTTAAGCTCTTGATTATTTAGAGAAACGTGAACTTTGGAAAACTTAGATTTGTTATTTCAAGAACACAATATTTGAAAAGAAAACAAACCCAAAGACTGTATCCTATCAGGCCATATTTCCCAAGTCAGTCTATGACTGTCAAAGAAGCAAAGTAGTTGATTTTCCACATAAAGTATACCCTTGGAAAGCCATTCTCCTGAGCAAGTCTAGGCAGAATGCTTTGGTAAGTGGGTGCCTTTTCAGCATTCAAAGACCGGCTCCCAGATTTTCTAAAGATTCATCTCGAAAGAGATGGCTATTTTACCATTCTGTTTAAAATTTCTCTTATCTTAAATCTTTGGAATGTTTAGAAGATTCTTGGAATACACTTCTAAAGCGTTCTGAATTTCTGAGACTTAAAAGTAGAATTCTGCTTTATTCTAACATAAGACATCTTTTCTGCCAAGTTTTGCCAGGTACAGAACAAACCGCCTTCATTCTTTTCAACACCGTGGTCTCTTTTGAAGCACAGCGAATTTATTCTTCACCCAATGTGGGAACAACAATTGATATTCAAAACGCTGCCCTTTCCTAAGGCTTCGCCTTCATGAAAATGAAGCATATTTCGTACTGAGCACCATATGGTGTTTGTGAAGAGTGGACACACAGATGCCTCCTAATTAAAGCATTAAAGTTTGTCATGAGAAATGGCAGCCACAGATGATTTTGGCTGGGGGTGTGTGTGGGAGGGAGTGGGTGGGATGGGTCCCAGTGAGTGGATGAAGTGGCAGGCTGACTCCCAGCTTTTTCAAACACACTGTCTGATTGGTCCTCAGGGAGCAGATAATGGCAAGAGGCAGTTAATTTGAAGATAATTGAGAGATCTCTTTCCTGTCTTCACACAATAAAACAAGGTGTCGGGCCTCAGCTGGCACTTGCACTCTGGCAGGAAGAAAAGGGCTGGAATCGGTCTGCAAAAGCTGCCACCTCCGTTTCTCTTCTCTCACAAAGCGGGGAAGCCCCTTTCCTGTCCTCGACCCCACCCGCCCCCACGCTCCCATGTTTATTGTTTCAACACATCAGAGCCTAGGCAAGAGTTTGGATGAGTCGGAGACTAGGGACAATCTATTCTTCTGGAAAACAAGAGCTGTGCCTCTAGAAACACGACGTCCCTGGACAGCCGGAAGAGGAGCACCCTCTCAGATGGTGGGTTTCTGTGAGAACTGGTTCTTTGAACCCCTTTTTTTCCTTCTCAGCATCTCTGGTACTATGTGGTAAGCTGTTTTTAAACCCACGAAGGCTAGAACTGCTGAAAGACTTTCCCAGGTTAAGGTAACACTCATCTGCACTCATCTGTGCAGACAGCGCTAGAGGTGTCATGTGTGAGGAGTGGTCTTAAACCAGGCTTCACATGTGCCCAGCAAAGCACGCTGTGAAACGGAAGAGGCACATAATAAACACGGGGCTTTTTGTTTGTTTGTTTTTGAGAAATCCGTCTCTCTGGCCTGCCAAATTCCCAGCTCCTTTGTACTCTCTTTTAGGGCAGCTTGCTCATAAATTCTAGGAAACCCTTAACTCAAGAAGGTGCTAAAATAATCTTTTTTTTCCCCCCCTTAACACATGCATATGAAGAATTACTGGAAATGAGGATTACATAAGTGTGAAAAAGAATGTTGCTTTTTTTTCCTCGGGACTGGGAAACTTAATGGTGACAAACTGATGGGTGCAACAATGATAAGGAACTTTTTAAAAAGTGAAAAGAGCTGGATTCACCAGCTTACTCCTCATCAGTAAAGTCCTAAGAAAATGATTTGGTGGAGAGGGTGCAAAGGCCAAACAGAGTGGCGGGGAACACAGAATGAGAAGCCAGTCGGAGAAGCCGAAGCAGGTGATTAACACAGGATGGTTTGGGGTCCTTAAAGGTAGACAGACAGTTGGGTTTGCTAATCGGATTTAAGTTTTTTTTGGAAGTGAAATATATTTTTCTGTTATTATTCTCATAAGTTGGATCAAGTAGGTTTTTCTTCCCCCTTGAGCAGTGAGGCTATGATGACCTCCCCACCAGAGGGCTGTCTTTAAGCTTGTTTCTGGGCAATGCCATAGAGGGGATGTTTCGGCCTGTGCTGCCATTTCTGGGCTATAATTCTACAGAACAGGCAGAAGGAGAATAAATATTAAAGTGCTGGGACCATCAAAATAAAGACTAAATTTCAAACTTGGAGAAGAGATTTCTAACACATAAGCTAATAAACAGTTTGATATCAAGAATAAAGAATTCATAAAGGTGAGAAATCAGTATGAGAAAAATAAATAACCCATTTACCCAAAATCTGCGTAAATGACAGAAATAGACATCTTATGAGAAAGGAGACACAAATCATGAATATATACATGAAAAAATGTATCTATACAACTTCATCAATAGAGAGGAAATGCAAATTAAAACCCAAATGAGATCCTATTTTACATTTGCTAGATTGGCCAATAATTTTGAAGCCTGAAAATATCACTTGCTGATGAGGATGCAGACAAAGAGATTTCTTATATGCTCTGGAGTGTGTGTGCATTGGTTCTGTAATACTGGAAAATGATTTGGCATTATTGACTAACTCAGGAATGCGATTTCTGGACACACCCCCTAGATAACTCTGGAACATCTACAAGAATGGTCATAACACACTGTAAGAGCAAAAAAAACTATCCAACTAATCCAAAAGATCATCAAGAGGCAAGTTTACAAATAAATTGTGACAGTGGAGTACTATACAGCAGGAGAAATGACTAGATTAGAACTACACACATTATGCAGAGTCTCACAAGTGAGTGAGTGAAGTGGAAAAAAACAAGTTTGACAAGATTTCATGCAGGATGATGTCATTTTTCTAAAATTCAAATCAAGCAAATAAAACAATATCTTATTTAAAGATATAGTTAGATTCTGGTTATTTGTAATGGTTATATGTTCTATAAAGTTGCTGTAAACACTGAATTAGCAAATATTCAACCATTGCTCCTAGGCGAAATCTCTATCCGTATCCACATCTATATGTATCCGTACACACATACACATTTATACACAGAGAGATATACAGTCGGTCCTCTGCATCCGTGGATTTTGCAATGGCAGATTCGACCAACTGCTGATTTAAAATAGTTTAAAAAATACAACAATAAAAAATAGTTCAAATTAAAAAATACAACTATTTACATAACATTTACATTGTATTAGGTATTATAAGTAACCTATGGATGATTTAAAGTATATGGTAGGATGTGCTGTTTATATGCAAGTACTGTGCCATTTCATATCAGGGACTCGAGCATCTGCAGAATTTTGGTATCCAAGTGAGGTCCTGGAACCAACTCCCCCATGGATAACAAGAGATGACTTATATATACATACATAGCACACATGGATTATAATCTTAAATTCTAAGAACAACTCCTCCTGGTAGATTCTATTTTCTTTATCTCTTCGGTCCCCAATCCCCTGGGGCCGCGGAGCCAGCCACAGAGCTCCGCTGCACCCCCCACTCCCTCACCCCCCAGACTGTGGAAAAATTGTCTTCCATGAAACCAGTCCCTGGTGCCAAAAAGACTGGAGACTGCTGCTATTTTACAAAGGAGAGAATGAGGTTCAGAAGTAAGTGACTTATCTGAGGCCCTCACTAACAGGTGTGGCACCGTGCATGTGCCCACGGAGCCCGAGCTTCTTGCACTACACCGCCTGCGCCCTGGTCTCTGTCCTCGGGTCCTCTCTGTGTGAGAGCTGAAACAAGAACGAGCATCGCCTCGTTTGACCCTAGCGGGGATGGGAGCCTCACTGCCAACTGGTGACACAAACTTTTCCGCTGCTCTGCGCATGTCTGCAAATGACCGCAAAAGAGTTTTGAGTATCGATTTTGGGGTGACAAATACATTTTATTAATAGCTAGTAGATGAATTTGCAAATACAGAATCTGTGAATAATGAGGATCAACTGTACATAAATCTGTGCTAAGACAAAGGTCTGGTTCTGAAGTTAAGATGGTGGATACAGAGTTTTATTCCTGCTTCGCAATGTTCCTCTCTCTGTCTGCTCCCAATGTATATATGTATATACTGTATACACATATATTTGTGTGAGTATATTATGTATAATTGTGTATAAATAGAATCGTGTATATTATATATACTTGTGAGTGTGTGTGTTTGCATCAGAGAGAGCCGACTCTTTGAAGTCCAACTACAGGATGAATGGTGAAGACCTTATCATTTTAAAACTGAGGTGGTTGTCAGTCTCACAGGGCTGAGTGATAAGTAGATCCGATAGCTGAAGTTGGAACTTCCTCCTCAACTATCAGTTGCAGTCTAAAGTGAGACCCCCTCAGATCCCAGGTTCCCCCTTTTTGGTAAGATAGTAAAATTGGGGTTATTCCCATTTAAAAAAAATTTTTAAATTCACAGGGCATCAAATAGAAGCTGTAGACCTTGACTTGCAAAGTTTCATTTTTAAGGGCCTGATAAACTTTTATCAATAATATTTTCAAGTACCTTTTATTAAATATTGGGGTGACTTTCAAAATTATTTGGACAACTGATAAAGTAGTTCTAAGTATTTGAAATAGGAATGTGTTACCTTAATCTTTCTTATGTATTTAGAGAATATTTAAAAGCATGGGTTAATGCATCAAAATGTAAAGTATGATCCAAATTCCAGGATGAAAACATACATGCAAGTTATCCAAGACTCCTCAGGCCTCACACAAACATTAAAAACTCCAGTTGCACTGTTTTTTCCCCTATCTAAGATACCCAGGTTCCCCCACTATTGCCCTAAGTGCCACTGGGGTCCCCAAGGTGTGTCCCAGATGTGCTCCTACAGTGAGTGTCCTAGAGCACACAGGGGCCTGTGTGGTCATGTGTGGCAGGCAGGGGAGAGCGCCACACTCCTCTGGGATTGCTCCCTGCTAGAGGGCCTCTGAGCAGTGTTAATGGTGCCCACGTCCTACTGAGTTGTAGGGAAATGTATGGCTCTTTCTCTTCATAGGACCTAAAAATGCACCCGGGGTACTGGGCTGGGGACAGATTTGGGTGATTGACATGATTCTGGACTCAGTATCACTCAGGTCCTCTATAACTAAAGTTTTGTTACCAGATGAGTTTATCACATCTGCCTCTTTTGTCCCTAAGAGATATCCCTTAAAATTCAAGAAAGCTCAAGCCTTGCCTTCCAAGCTGCCTCAACAGACAAACACAAAATTACACATTTTGGCTATCTACTACTGACTACTGGACATCTCAGGCCATGTATGAAACTTAGTTGTGAGAACTTTCCTGACATAAGCCAGTCTCCTAATATGCTGAGGGGTGTGTGTGGGTATGTGTGTGTTTACACAAAAATATAAACATTGGTACTGTGATCCTTCTCTAGCTAATTAACTTTAATATTTTCCTCTATAGTTTCCACTATATATATTACGTTTATGATGAGAAAAAGATTAAGTATAATGACCATATGCTCTGAAAGAAAATTACAGATCCCCAAATTAATACAAATATGTTTTTCCTCTCCTTACTATGAAAAGAAAGTGAATAATAATAATTTTTACTTGTCTTTGAGAGAATATTTTAAAATCCATTTTCCTCTTATTATTAGAATTTATAGGAGAGGATGGTAGAGTCATTGAATAGTAAACATGTCTACAAATGTCGATGAACTTTTCTGTAGATCAGCAATAACTAGTTACAAAATCAAATGGAAAATTATCCCCACACAATAGCAGTAAAAGACACAAAATAACTAGAAAGCCTTAAGAAGAAATGTGTGAGACCTATATAAATAAAATGATAAAACTTTATTGAGAGATATAAAATAATAATTGAATAGCTCAAGCCACATGCTAGATGGCTGAATGGCAATATTTCCTGTCAAAATTATATCACTTATTCACAAATTATAGTTGCAAGACAAATGTGATTAACATCCCAGTAAAATTTTTTGGAAGAACCTGACATAATCTTTTAAAAAATGATCTGCAGGTATAAAGACTAAAGAATAGCTAAAAAATGTTGAAAATGAAGAACATTTGTGGCTCCTGTCAAGATGGGGGATTACCAGGGTCCCCTGGCTACCTCCTCCTCCAATATCAACCCTAGAATAACTGTTTAAGTAAGAAGAAAGCATGAAAATAAAATTTAAAAAATGGTGAGAAACCCTTGTGGGGACTGAAACCTGTGCATATGTGTCATCTGTGTCTGTGTGCGGGGGTGTGTGTGTGTGTGTGTGTGTTGGGCATGGAGTGCTGGGGAGGTGATGATGGTTGCAGGCAGGACGCAGGGCAATCAGTGGTAGCTGGGACAGGACAGGCTGGAGAAACAAAGTTCTGCTTTTCTCTGTGGCCTTCACAATTGCAAAGATGTGGAACCAACCTAAGTGTCCATGAACTGATGAGTGGATAAAGAATTTATGTGATATATATATATATACACACACACCATGGAGTGCTACTCAGCCACAAAGAGGAATGAAATAATGTCTTTTGCAGCAACTTGGATGGAACTAGAGACCATTTATCCTAAGTGAAGTATCTCAGGAATGGAAAAAAAATACCACATGTTCTCACTTATAAATAGGAGTTAAACGAGGGATATATATGGTCGTAAAGAGGTGTAATGGACATTGGAAACTAAGAAGGGAAGAAATCTACCCGTCTGGTACAATGTGCACTGCTCTAGTGAGGGGCACACTGAAAGCTCCGACTTTAGTATGATATCATTCCTATGATAAAATATATTATGTAGCAGTTAAACTTTTATTTATGAATACTTTTTAAAATTTAAAATTATTTGATAAATACATACGCTTATTTGAGAAATTCAATTGCATTAAAAGTCCCCAGGAAACTGCAAACCCCAGTGGGTTCCTGTCCTTCCTCACTGCAGTTTACCCCATGCCAGGGGTAGACCTTTCCAGCTTTTTTTATAGCAGACATCCATACTTCTGAATAATATGACTGCTAGTGATATCTCTTGGTTTATTAATCTTATATTTAATTCTTGTCTTCCTCTTACACTAAATAAAGATTTAGTTCTATTTAATATTTTTCCCATGATGTCCTCTTCCTTAACTCTCTGAATAATTATGTCACAGTTATTCATTTAAGTAAGACAATGTTTACATTATGATTACTATGGAAATACTATTTATTGGTGAGCCAAATAATAAATTATGATCACTGTTCCTTATTTGTGGAACTTTTTTTCTGCATTAATTACTGGCATTGCCATAATTTTGCCTTGTTTTCTATGTGCTTGTTGATATTCGTAAAAATAAAATTCCAACAGATCTTTCAAGAATCATTTTATTTTCCAAACACCCCAGACATTAGAGACCAGTTCATTTTTCCCTGGGAGATCGTGTGCCTAAGTCCCTGTGCTTCATCCACCTGCTCTGTCTGCATCCAGTGCCCTCTCGGCCTGAGGGGCAGCTGTCCGCCTGGGACTTCCGTTTGCCAGGCCCTTGTGTTGGGTTTCTAAGTTCCTAGATCCCATATTTCCTTTTTCTTGATGTAGTCCTTCATGTAATGAAGAACAACTCTACTAGTTTCATAAGAAAGGCTGTATGGCAGGCAAGTATTTTGAAACAATGCATGTCTGAAAATGCCTATTCTACTCTCACATTTACAGAATTATACGTGGAAAATAGTTTTCTCTCAGAATTTTGAAATCCGTCCTCCATATAGTCTACCTTCAGATGCTGATGTTGTGAAGTCTGATGTAAATATCATTCCTGATCTTTTCCCCTTCTCTACAGAAGCTTTTAAGATCTTCTTTTCATTTCTAGTATTCTCAGATTTCACAATGATGCACTTTGGTATAGATGTGTTTGATTTCATTGTGCTGGGAATTTTATGATGCTCTTAAATATGGGGATGAGTTTTTTCATTATTTGTTCAAAAATTTTCTCCCCTCTGTTTTCCTATTCTTTCTGGAAGTACAGTTAATCAAGCATTGGACCTTGTTGATTGATGCTCTAATTTTCTTCTCTTTTCTCTGTCCTCTATTTGATTGCCTTTTGATTCTACTTTCTGGGAGATTCTCATGACTTCATTATAGAACTCTTCTATTGAATTTCACATTTCAGCTCTCATATTCCTAATTTCCAAGACCTTCTGTTCTTTTCCCTTATTTCCTGTTTGTGTTTGTGGATGCCATATCTTCTTGATGTGGAAAAAGCCCATCTGCTTTTAAACTGCCAGGCCTGGAAGTGACAGCAACCACTCTGCTTACGTCCCACTGGGGACAGCCAGTCACTATGCCTGCACGTGGCTGTCAGGAGCTGGACAGTGTAATCTACAGGGGTGTCCAGGAAGAGAGGAGAACATTAGCAGCCTCTTCCATAGAGGATTTCCTTGGTGTTAGATGGTCTTTTGTTCTCCATTCATTTTTAAGAGTGAGGCACCAAAAACTTTTTGGAAGCCCTATATGTGTTGGCAGGACATGTCACTCCTTAACTGAAGGTGATGTGGTAGCAAGCTGGCTTTTTTGTTGGGGGACCCTCAAATATCAGTATCTGAAGTTCTCATCTCCAGGGATTTGTGGGTGTTTTTGTTTTTGTTTTGTTTGTTTTTCGTAGGGAATAACCTTCCACTCTTCTCTTTGGAGGTACACACCTGGTTGTTAGCATTTTGAAGCAGAGGGAAAAGAGAGCTAGGGCGGGTTCTTCCAATTCATACCCAGAATTTCACTTATTTCTCCTGAATTTATGTCCATGCTTCTTTTTCCTTCACTCCTTCTGTGTCTGGTATCCCTGAGTCCAGAATTTCTCTAGTTCAATTTATCCAGAGACTAAACTTCCGATTTCCTGTAGGAGAGAAGATGGGGGGTTGAGAATCCAGCAGTTCCATGTTAAGACTTTAATCAATCCTCCTGGTTTTGGTTCTGCATCTCATTTTTTCCATTCTTTGATACCTGGTCCTGTCAAGTCCTGGGCCTCCCTGAGTTCTATAGGGTGAAATAGTCTTTCTTGGGATGTCTACCACTGCAGACCTTGGGGCTGTAGCCTCCTCTGCTCTGCAGAATCAGTACATTGCTTCTCTGTTAGCTTCCAAACATTTGTTGCAGTGTCTTATTGCTCTTGAATCTCTCATTCTCTTAGTCCCTATAATTGTATATGTTTTAAATTCCTTCGCTCTCATTTTAAATGGGTTTTAGGAGGGAGAGGATATAAACACATGTGGTCAGTAATATCATATTTAATGAGAAGTCTATAAATAATGTTAATAACAGATAATTTTATAATACTTAGTATGAAGAGGACATACAAACTGTATAAACACTGTGATCTCAATCAGGTTAAAATGTACAGAAAAATATAGGAAGGAAAACATCAAAATGTGAATTTTTATTACTTACATCTGTCTAATGGAATAGTGGTGATTTTTAGTTTCTCCTCAATCCTTTTATTTTCAAGTGTCTTTGTTGAAGATGAATGACTTGTACTCAGAATAAAGTAGATCTTTTTAAAAAATACTTTCCAAAGTATAGAAAATAATGAGAAGTATTTAAGAGATCATCTCAGTTGGAAGTATTTTTCTCTGGGCATAGTGTGCACACTTGAAATTGGATGTTGTAAATTTTGTCACCAATCAACGATAAGTAGACATACATAATGCTAACACTGCATGTTTGCTATATGTCAAACACTTTATTCATTATCTCAGTTAATGGTTATAATGATCATAGAAGTAGGCATTATTTTATTCCCCATTTATAGATGAGGAAACTAAGGCACAGATGTAGAACACTCATGGTCCTAAGCCGGTAAATTTTAGAGCCAGATATTATATCTAAGTCTAACTATAGAGAGATGCCGTTAACCATTACACTAGTCTCCCACCACACATATATATACATGTGTATGTCCTTATCTAATTCTTTATACATGTGCTTATATACACATGTGCTCACATAGCCAAGAACATGCTTTGGCTCTTGAACAAAGTTTAATATAAAGTGAGGACACAAATGGAGGTCAGTAGGTCATCTCTTGGAGAACTGTGGTAATAAACACCTAAGGTGGCTATACAACTATCTGGGTCTGAATTCTCATCTTTTCTTTCTGCCACACTTTTCCACACCAATAAATAGTCTCCCACACATGCAATAAGGGAGCCGTGGGCTTCTGAGCACATTCAGGAAACAAGCAACACTCACACCTGTTTAGCCTTATGCTTTCTGACAGCTTTGGAGGTACAATATGGCCCTAGGTCTTTGTTTCAGTAGAGTGGGTGGAGGGGGCTTCTTGCCAGCCAGAATGCATTAAAAGTTCATGGCAGCTGCCTAGAAACTACTGCAATGTTTCCCATCAAAGACAAATAAACTAGTTTAGACTCCCAAGTATTTCCAGGAATGTAGGAGTTTTTGATCTGTTGTTCTTTCCAGCCTATTGTTCCAGAGCTCTAACTAAATAATGCCACATGTAATACTCCCCAGGCTTTAAGAAAAATATAATTTGAATAATTTAGGATGGCTTAATTTTCTCTAAAAAGTGCTCACAAGTTTTTAAGACTTTCTTATTTGTAAGCAATAGTCCCTGGTGTGTAGATGATATTCCAAGTGTATTCCTTCCTGATGGTCACCGCAGGGCCACATGCTTGAGTCTAATTGGCAAAAAATCTATCATTATGTACAGTTTTTGCCTATGTATGTCTCCTTTGTTTTATGAAATAGACTACTCTCTCAAACTCATTTTATTTGTTATTTTTTTAAAAAATGAGAGCATTGTTGAAATTGACATACCATAGTTACCTATTTAAAGTGAGAAATTCAATGCTTTGTAGTATATTCACAGTTACACAACCATCACCATAATCAATTTTAGAACCTTTTGATTACTCTAAAAAGAAATCCTGGAGCAAATCTAATGCCTAGATCTTGGCTTCTAAGAATATTCTCCAATAAAAGGATCCAAGGATCCTTGGAAAAAAATGGCTGATTTTAGGATGGGGTAGGAAATGTACAAGGTCAGCCGAGAGCATCTTGTAGTACCAGCAAGTAGATTAGTGCTTAATAAACAAACAAAAACATAGATGCAAAACTCACCAAACCCTACACTCATGGGGACATATCAAAAGGACCCAGGAACCAACTGAAATAGCTCCCAGTGGCCAAAGCTGGAAAAATCTGAGCAATAAAGTAAAAAAGTAGTATTGGATCATAACCCAAGTGTCAAATAATATTCATGAGTCCATATTGATATTAATAAATGAGTAAATAAATAAGTTGGGGAGAAAAGACAAATTTTCCTTGCCAAATAATTTATAGTTTTTTAAATCATTTGTGTCTCTTCATTAATATTCTCTATTTGATGAGACACTGTCATCATACCCTTCCTTTACTTTCTAAGCATGGTTTCCTTTAGGGTTTTGTAGTCGTTGTCTATTAAATCCAACATCTGTGCCCTCTCATATGCTGTTTCTGTTGCTTGCTTTGTTCCTTGTGTATGGGTCACACTTTCTTGTTTCTTTCCATATCTCATAATTTTTTGTTGAAAATTCGACATTATTAGGTAATACATTGTAGCAACTCTGGATACTGATCTCCTTCCCCTCTTTGGGGCTTGTTTTTGATGTTGTTTGCTTGTTTATTTGGTTGGTCCACTGTAGCGAAGTCTATTTCCCACATAATGTGAAGCTTATGATATCATTTCTCAGAGGGTGGAGACTTGGTCACACGCAGGGTCACTCCCGGATCTCAGTGATTTAAGCAAGCCTCTCTTTGTCTTTTTCCCTGACCTATCTGTTAAGATGTCTATTTCATTTGATACCCTGCTGATGGTTCCCTCTAATTGCTGGCCAATATACACTATTGGTTTTGATAATGCCTGGGGCATAAATTGCTCTACATTCTGATCCTATTAAAGCTAGTCCCCTTGGCAGGGATGGTTTTGAGGTTTGTTCTCATCCTAGGAGGATTTTTCTTAGCTTTCTCTTTCCCTTGTTCTCTTTGGTAAACTTGTGGGCCTACATTTTAGCTTGCTGCTGTCACAGAGCTACCAGCTGCCTCTTAATTGATTGCCACCGAAATCTCCATTGTTTTTTAAAGTGCCCTTAGGCTTGAACTTCCTCCTACTCTGCTTCAAATAAAGTTAGTTCCTTTGGGGAGAACATCAGAGCTCCCTGTTCTTGTGGTCTGCCTCATCTCCTGGGTAAAAATTTCTGAGCCTCTGCTCCAGAGCTGGGATAAGGGTGACAGCCCTGCCTTATGAGCAGAGTGCTGGGCAGAGGCAGTAGCCTCTAGAGTCCTTGGCTTGCCTGTCTTAGCATAGAATCTCCACCCTATGGGAAAGCTGAGGCCAGAACAACAGAGGCTCCAGTATTCTTGGACTGCCATGTCCAAAGTAGAACCTCTGCCTTATGAGTGGGGGTTGTGGGGAAAAAGGGAGTAACCTCTTGGCGACACCTGGCAGGAATTTAGTCTCTGCAACTTGGAGCTGAAAAGGATGGAGAAATGTTGATGGCCATGCCCTCTCGGTGAGATACTGTGTCCCTTATCTTGGAGTGGAGGTAAAAGGGATCCCCGTGTTCTTGGCCACACCCACCCAGAGTGGCACTTTGGTGGAGAGCAGGTTGTGGCCCAAATGCCACAGACTCTTATGTTCTTACTAGGATTTAGTAGAGTTTCTTGAACAGATCTTGCTTAATTTGCTGAATGCTCTTAGGACAATTTCCGGAGACTTTAAATGGTTGCTTTTGAAAAGTAATTTTTACTAGTTATGGTTATTTTGCTGGGGAATGGTTCCACAGATCTTCTCACTCCATATTCTCAAAGTGGAACTGCTCTTGTTTTCTCACCCTGGGCCTAAACCATGGCTTATTTTCATGAACTCTCTGGTGTTTAGGACTCTGTCTACCTACCTGATACGAGTCTAGATTTCATGAACACCAGTATCTCAGCACAGGGAAATAGGGCCAACTTCCTGGCAGAGCAAAATGGAATGAGATGTGAGTTCTGGCCGTGCTGTATCTGTCCAGGTTGTTCTGATTTATCTGCACAATCCCGCATGTGCCATGCTCAGTGACTGCATTTCTAACACATGAGGAAGAGTAAGGTTGGGAATTCAGTGATATAATCCCACTGGACTGAGCCTACACATCAAAGAGCTCTCCCCAACTCCTTCCAAATTAACCAGCCAAATTCAGTTGAACCTTTTGTTACAAACTGTGGAACACGGAGTGATTTTATATGGTACGGGGACTAACATTTTTTGGTTGGTTATTTATAGGCTTACTAGAAGAAAGAACTTCTATAAAAAGGAAAGTAAATGTGAATATAGGTAGAGATTTATACAGAGAATGCTTCTTAGTATACAGAAACGTTAAAGATTCATGGCAGGTGGCAACTATGGCAATGTTTCCCTTTTAAAAACAAACAAACCAGTTCATACTCCCACATATTTCCAAGAATGTAAAAGGTCTCTGAAACTGTTTTTCTTTCCCTTTTACTGTTTCAATACTGTAATTAAAAAGTGCCACATCCGTACTTTATTGTTCTCCAAGGCTTTAGAAAGTTTGGATGATATGAGAATATACAATTTAAAGATGATGAACATACAAGCACATACACACACAGAGCACATCAAAATTGTAATTTCACAATATTTTTACTTAGACAAGGCTAAAGTAGATTTTCTTCTTCCTTCACAGTAAGCCAATTTAAAAGTGATCCTGAGACACAGCAAAAATTGTACAGGTAGTATGAAAATAATTGGATTTTGGAAAAAGATATAAAATATCAAGTAAAAATTTTACATGTCACCAAATATATTTAGACAAAAAAAATAATAACCAAATTGGTTGTTTGACTACAAGCATGGCAAAAAGGTGCATTCAGAATTCTCTATTCTAATTAGTTACACCAGACAGCTTAAACCATAGGGAGCTCCAACAGAGAAAAAGGGAAAATAATGGTCCTCTTCTTCCACCCACATGGACTTCTTATTTGTAGCTTCAGGTACGGCTAATCTTTCCCTTTTCATTTTTGCTAAGGCACTATCAGGATCAGCTTGAATGAGCAGACAGGCTCAGTTAACATAAAAGCGGAGCATCTGCAGACCCTTGCTGAATTACCCAGTCAGCAGGACGGAGGTTAATTAGGAACGGGCCAGCAAAGCCACAGTTCAGATGGACCTGAAGCTTCCAGTCAATTGCTGATAATAGCATCATTTTCCAGTTTAAGAGCAATCTTCCAGGAAAGGCTTGTGATTGCTTTCATGGGCGGGTTGCCTCCTAGACTGTTTATGTATATAAACTCAAAGCAATGGGCTTTTAAAAAAACCTCTTTTGTTTCGAAGTGTTGATCCCAAAGTCATTTTCAAATTTATGAATGTATCAGATCAGGCTGCGATAGAAACAGTTGTTATTCCAGCTGTATACATCTCAGGGCAGCCTTGCGCATAGCTTCCCAATGACATTGATGGTGACATTTGTGTTTCACACTGCCTATGGGTGTCTTCTTCTTGGTCAATCTTACCTGCTGTTCCTGCTCCTCACCTGAGAAGAGGATCAAGTTTCAGGAAAATGGACACACTCAGCAAAATCCTCCACCCCCCACCCCCCACCCCATTTAAAAAAAAAAAAGATTTTTCTGAAAACCAAGCTTAAGCAAATATGATCAGGAACCTACTTCTCCCTATCCTTCAATTTAATGCCAACTGTCCTTATTCATCTCTATCTTGCTTAACCAGTTTTGCCAGTGAACTTGTCAGTGACAGCATTAACCAACATGGGTTTTGCTCTTTCTTGCCTCATGTTGCCTTTGTTAGAATATCTAAACAATTGGACACAATAAGGGTACAGAATGGCGAAATCAAAGAAGCGTTAGGTCTGGAAATTTCTTGGCATAAGAGAAGGACTGACCACAATTATGAGATCTATGTGTGGTAATAACATATCTAGTGTACAACACATCCCGTGGCCTCCTGAGATTCTCCTGGCCTCACCTGTCCCTTGGACCAGCAGCCGAAGGGAAGGAAAGACTCCATCTAGGACCTTGTGGTTCCCCCTGTGTTGTCTCTGGCTTCTCCTCCACTTCTGATCCCATAAAATGCCACTTCATAGGTTATGGAATCTCCCCCAAAGAGGCCTGCTGCCAAAAGGGGCCATGTGACTCAACCCAGAAATACAGGAGGATTGACTTCCTTCCATGGGGTACATGCTGATGTGTGGGAATGAGAACACGAGAGGGAGTCAGCGAGCCTTTCTCTCTATTCCTTCCTCTGATGCATTGTTCTGAGGTGTGGTTTTCATTCTTGTCCGGAGACATCCTGTACCTGTCAAGCAACTGGCTGTGTCACTTCGTGGCGTATTGTGACCTAGTGGCCAAGGTCGCCATGCCTGCACTTGTATTTGCTTCCCATTCCCATCCTTCCTTTACTTCCTATCCACTCACTCTGGCTTGTGATTGTGCTTCCCAATAGAGAACGTACCCTTGCCCAGGCTTTTTTCTTAGGGAGCCCCTGCTAAGATACATCCTGAATATTCCAGGACAGTTCTGAATAGTCTTCCTCTTTATCTCTATAAACTCTTTAGTGTTTGCCAAAGTATGTGATTCTTTCTCTTTTTTTCCACTTTAGAAAATCCCAGAGATTAAATAAGATAGTGGTAGCTCTTTAATTCAATTTTTAAATTTCTGTCTTTAATTTGCTGGCCTATGTTTTTAAATTAATTTTGATTCTCTGCTTTTGTGTTTTCTTTCTTTTCTGCCTGGTAGAATTTGACTAATCCTTCAAAGTCCAGATAAATGTGATCTTCTGGGTGAAGCCTTTCTTGTCACATCTGCCCACACCTGCCATGCCAGTCACGCCATCTCAAGCCAGATGTGACAGAGCCTCCATCGGCACTGCCTGGAGTCCTGACATTGTGCTCTTGTTAGTTGGATACGAAATAACCATGAATTTCCCCCTTCTCTGTCAAGTCATACTGATTTTTTTTTTTAATCTCCAGGACTGACCCATACAAAGTGTTCAATAATGTTTGCTGAATGAAGATGGTTTGGATTCTCCTTTTTGTGTCTATCATTGTTGCATCTATCCCAGCCCAAATAGGCCCTCTTGCCCTGGACAGGACAGTGACTTTAACCTCTGTGCCACCAGTCTCATTCAGACAATGCAATCGGCATAAAACCATCAGGCTGCTCTTTAAAAACATCACCCTTTCCATAGAGAAAAGATAGTATAATAGAGAAAGAATGTAAATGTACAAAGTGTAGACAGCATTAACACTTAATAAATGTTAGATACGCCGTATCTTTTTTTTTTTTTTGAGATAGAGTCTCCCTCTGGATTCTGGGCTAGAGTGCCATGGCGTCAGCCTAGCTCACAGCAACTTCCAACTCCTGGGACCAAGCAATCCTCCTGTCTCAGCCTCCCAAATAGCTGGCACTACAGGTGCATGTCACCACATCCAGCTATTTTTTTCTGTTTTTAGTAGAGACGGGGTC
>CAUYPO010096393.1:0-11321 GCA_963574435.1 Cheirogaleus major
GGCAGAGCCCCTTTTACCCCCTGTGCCCCAGGCAGAGCCCCCTTTACCCCCCTGTGCCCTGGGCAGAGCCCCTTTCACCCCCTGTGCCCCCAGGCAGAGCCCTTTAACCCCTGCGCCCTGGGCAGAACCCCCTTTACCCCCCTGTGCTCTGGGCAGAGCCCCCTTCACCCCCTGTGCCCCGGGCAGAGCCCCCTTCACCCCCTGTGTCCCCACAGAGAGCCTGACTCCTCTGGACATGCCCCTGTCGGGGGACAGTGCCTGCTCTTGGGGCAGCTGCAGATGTCCAGCCTGTGCCTGTGCGCGCTGAGAGCACAGCAGGTGCTCCTTGGACATTGGCAGTGGCAGCTGTGGGCTGAGGAGGCAGGGCTTGGCCCGGCCCAGGGTGTGTGCACAGCCGCGATGACGCTGCCTGGGCCAAGCCCTGTGGGCGCTGAGGGTGCAAGTGGCCAGGGCTCTGCAGACCTGAGCCGGCTCCCATGACTTTCTGCATCTCCATCTGTCTAACGTGGAAGTGGGGAGGGGTCTTGAGGTTTGGGGGTGGCCCCTATCCTCTGCTCTGCTCTTGCTCTGGCCAGGGATACTGGGGCAGTTTGGATGGGTGGCTCTCGCTGTCCTTCCTGTTTTCTGTGACAACTCTGTCTTCTGGTGGTACTGACCAGAGGGGACAGGGAGCCACCCCCCAGGGCAGTGCTGGGTGCTGCTGATGGCCTCTGCCCAGATCCTTCGGAGAAGGGCGGCTTCCCGCGTGTGGGGCTGAGAGAAGTGTCCCAGGCTGTGCCAGGCGCCATCTCCCAGGTGGCCAGGGCTGCCCTCCGGCCACAGAACAGACCGTGCTGGGGGCCCTGTATCTCCTGGTGGTCGGCCAGGCCCTGCTCAGCCCCGTGGGCCCGAGACCAACCGCACCTTCCATTCTTGGGTGCCGGCCCTGTGTGTGGAGTAAGGTGCTTGACCAGGTGCTCGGGGCAGCAGAGGGGTGGCCAGTGTCTGGCAGATGCCTCCGCCGCCACCTCTGGGCAGAAGCCACTCTTCTGGTTTGACATCTGTGATTTTTTTGTTAATTTGCTTTTTCAAACAGCAAATTGCTTTCACAGGGTTGAGAAATTGAGCTCTGTGAAAAGGAATACGCTAAAGTTTTAGCCCCAGCCCCAGCCCCAGCCTCCCCCAGGTGATGGCTTTCCTGGGTCTCTTGTACTGCATCGTGGTGACGTGACCAAGCACAGATACGCAGTCTACTCAGAGGAAGTGTGTATGTGGGAACAAAAGTGGAAAAGAAAGTGCCCAGAATACTAGCTGTGGTGCCGGCAGCTTCCCTTCTCTGATTCTGGTTCCATGTTCCCTGGTCAACACGTGTCACTGTGATGATCCCAGGAACACGCGCCTAAAACCTGGCCCGCCCTGCTATGTAGTCGCACTTAGGAAGCCCCCGCGGCCAGGGCAGCCGCCGCGTGATCACCAGGGGCGAGCTGTGATCTCTGCGGACAGCGACAGAGCATGTCCCAGCCGCAGTCCCGACCCTGTTTGGCGGGTCCGTGAGCCTGCAGGGCGGGGCCAGGTGAGCGTGCAGGTTCTCAAGGCACAGCTGGGGGTGGGGGTGGGGGCCCCAGGCTCTACCCAGCCCAGGAGGCTCTGCTGCGGGAGCCTGTTGGGGGCTTCACGGCGTGGGTTAGGGTCCTCCAGGAAGGGCACAAGACGGGAGGATCTGGGCTGGCTCAGGGATGTGAGTGTGGGGGGGGGCCAGCGGTGTCACTGGGCCCTGCGGGGGCCACTGAAGCCCACGCTGCTGGTGGTGCCAGTGAGGGCCATGCCTGTGCCCAGCCCATACCCTCTCCTGATGGCTGCTTCCTGGTGTTCAGATAGGGAAACTGAGGCCCAGAGTCACGGGATGGGGTGCAGAGCTGAGCCTGGAACCTACCTGTGACAGTCTTGGGCCGCTTTGAGGATGGGCTGAACCCAGTTCCTCTCAGAGGGTTCCACAGCTGGGGGCTGAGGGCTGCTTGCTCGAGGGGGTGAGAGGGTATGAGAGCAACGTCCCCTGCCCTTGGGCCCTGCCGTGGCTGGAGCAGGGCCTGCAAGACAGTCCCCAACTCTCCAGCTTCTTGGGCCTGTCACTTCTCGGCTCCAGTTCAGGTCCTCCGGGGTCCTCCCTGTGGCTCCAACGCCCACTGTGCACACTCTGGGCCCTGGTGTGGGCTGGCCCTCTGCCTGGAAGGTTTTTCCCCGGGCTCCCTGTGGGTCCCGCAGCCGGGAGCCTGACCCAACACCAGCACCTCTGTCCTTTCATGTCTCGGCTCTCGTCCCCTTGTCCCCTGGCAAATTGTCCCTCTCAGGTTGGCTTTTCCCCTGTCGGGAGACATGGGAGGTTCAGTTTGCTCGGAGACCAACTCTCCCGCGAGTGCACGTTTCCTTGAGAGGGACGCCCGGGTGGAGCTGCTGCGCTCTGCACCGTGGAAGGCTGTCGTGAGCGCGAGCCGGCACCCTGCTGGGCTGGTGCTGGGGTCTCACGTCCACCTGGTCCTCGCGTTTGCTAACTCCGGGCGGGAGCCTCATTCCGCGCTCTCTAACTGGATGTTGCTGCTGGTGTAGGAAAGCCATTTTCCCGCGAGCGTCTGCACCACAACAGTTTGCCGAGTTCTCTCATCGGCACTGACTGTCCTTGGCGATTCTCTGGGGTTACCGGTGGCCCTGGTGGCGCCCGAAGACAGCTGGCGCCGTGCTGCTTTCCTCCCCGTTGCGCCGTCACTGTCTTTTCATGTCTCACTGTGTGTGTTAGCACTTCCGAGGCCGAGAGTTGGTATCGCGTCTGTGGGCGTCTGTCCCTCCCGCCTTTGGTGGGAGGCCTTTGCTGCCTGCCTGCAACTCTGCGTGGCGTGTCACATTGGCGGCCCCTTGCGCAGGGAGGCCTGTGGCGCAGCACCTTGGTCGTGTCAGCCGCTGAGCGCCGTCGAGCTATGCGTGTCACGCTGTCCCTGAGCTCCGGGAGCGGCCCCTGCCTGGCCGTTGTGGTGGAGTCTCATCTCAGGTGGCTTTGCTGAGGGTTGGGGTTTTCCCACCATATTCCTAAGAAGACTCGTCTGTGGTTGTCTTGTTTTTGCTGGCTCTGCTGCGATCGGGTTGGAAACTTTCCCTTTTTTTCTGGACTCTAGAGTAGTCAAAATGGCATGCAAACTGTCCACTTCCTCACTGCTTGGACAGAGCTCTGGGGTCGAAGGACTCCAGCTGATTCACCAGGGAGCCGTCAGCCTGGTTTGGAGCAGGAGGGAAGCCGGTGCTGAGGGAGGAGACCAGACCGTGGCCAGAGCAGGTGGGGTGAGCCAGGGAGGAGCTGGCTCTGGGGGTTCGGGGAGGGCAGCAAGCCAGGCAATGACCACGAGGAGGGAGGCGTCTGGCGAAGGGAGGCGCGGCACGCGGGGGCCCGGCAGCTCCAGCCTCCTCGCTCAGAGTCAGAGGCATCTCAGGAGGAGCCCAGAGAGCCCGCCTGGCGCGTGCCCGCTCACCCAGGCTGTCCCCGCTGCACCCCTCTGTCCCCACTCTGCCGGGACCTCCTCTGGCCTCAGCTCCTGCATGTTTTAGGAGCCCACAGGCCTGGGTCACCTTCAGCGTCCCCAGGCCACCTGCCCTGCCAAGATGAGCTGAGCCAGTGACCCCAGGCTGGAGTCCAGGTCCGAGGCTGCCTGGAGGGACCCAGGGCGCCCTTCCACTGCGGGGGCAGTGCTGGCCTGGAGACCTGACCTCTTTTCAGGGACCCTGTATGGCTCATAGCATAGTCATTTGTCACTAAACAAGGGACGGTGCTGAGCAGCCCCTGGGTCCCTGAGGAAGGACGGGGGCTTGTCACACGTGTGTGTGTGTGTGTTAGTGTTCATGCACATATGTGTTTGCTGCCCCCAGATACCTGGGAAATGTGTGGCACCTGAGACGGTCGTGTGGCACTGGGTGGGGAGGGCCTGCTGTGGGCCTGGCCTGCAGGGGTGGGGGCTGGTTCCCTGGGGAAAGGCGGGGCCGCCCAGCTCTGCCCCACACCTACAGCTGCCTCTGGGAGGGCTCAGTCCCCCGTCGTCCCGTCCCCCCCCGCTTGCCCCCAAGTGGGCGTGGATCCCACTCTGGGCCCTGTGCTTACAGTGGCTTGGGGGTCGTGAGGCCTGGAGGTGCTGGCGTGGAGGGTGTGATGTGGTCGCACATGCCGGGCCCCACCCATTCCAGAGCCCCCCCCGCCCCCTCCCCCCCCCCCAGGTCGCCAGCTGCCTGCCAAGCTCCTTTCTGCCTGGTCTTGGCACGTCCCCGTTCTGAGCTGCAGGCTGGTCAGAGCCCATGGCGGGCGGGGCTGGACGCGGGGCCCACCCTTCCTCCCAGCCAGGGAAGTGGGCGGGGGCCAGCCCTGCCGAGGTCACTCGGCCTAGGAGGGTGGAGCTGACCAGGGCCAGGCACCCGCAGCCCCCACGTGGGGCTGCAGCTCTGTGACTCCAAACACCAGGATCCCCTGGGAACCGTGGGAGGCACCAGTGCCTCTTGGGGCTGTGTGGGTGCTTGTGTTCTGGAAGGTTCCGGAGCACTGAGGGCTGCTATGCACAGCGCAGCTCCAGAGCAATGTCTCCCTGTGCCGGGCAGCAGGGCGACCCTGTGGTGGGATTCAGCGGCTGTGGCTTCCTCTGGGCTGGGCCCCATGCAGCTGGGCGCAGCCCCGCGTGTGCCCACTCCAGCAGGGATGGCGCTTTGCTTCTGTGGGTGGTGACTGCCGCTCTGGAGGAAGGAAGCCAGAGTTCGCCCCCCCCCCAGGCACAGTGTGACATGGTGGCCGCCGTGTGTGATGGTGGGGAGCCATGGGCGCCCACCCACTGGGGGCCGGGCGTGGAGGCCAGTGACGCCGCCCAGGCCCAGTGGCCCCCTGTCCACTCTTCTCTGAGCCCCTTCCTCAGTCCTCTCTCCCTGGGGGGCAGGCCAAGCCCCTCCTGCCCACGTTTGCGTGATGGGGGCACCTGCTGTCCCTTGGGTCCCCTGAGGACACAACTGGGTGGCGCTCTGTGAGGCCTCCAGGAGCCTGGGCTGCCAGACGCCTCCTTGGGGGACTGGTGGCCTCATCTGACCTTGGCGGCCACCACTCCCACGCAGCCCCTGCTGCACTCGGGCTCGCTGGGTGCAGGCTGGGCCTGGTGTGGGTGCTGGGCTCTGGGAGTGGCCAGGTAGGGGAGGAACTGTCCTTCCTTTCCTGGCTCAGTAAGCATCTGTTGAGTGCCAGCTGTGTGCCAGGCCTGTCCCAGCCCCCAGGGGATATGCCATGGGCCTGGCCACCAGTGAGTGTCAGGATGGTAGGCAGTAAAGGGACAAGGACAAGCAGGCCGGGCGGGCTTCGCAGAGGAGCACAGGGTGGCCCTAGGGCCCGTCAGAGAGGACGGGCGTGTGGGGTAGCTGCTTGTCCTGGTCTGGTTTTGGGTTGACAGGTGGTGGCCGCCTGGAGGACACTGGGGGGCTGGGGTGGGTGGAGGGCGGTCCCCAAGCTGGTGGAGTCAGGTGCTTTGGGACTTAGTGCCACAATGCGCGTGATTCCAGTTCAGTGTGGGGCTGCGGTGGGGCCTGCTTTGCCGAGCACTCTGAAAGGGAAGCCTGGCCGGCACAGGCGCCCGCTCTGTTGAGTTCACCAGAACGTCGTGTCTGTCTGGTTCTGTGGACAGTTGGGCTGCGGGGAGGGTGCCCAGGATGGGCCACCGGGCCCTCCTGCAGCCCAGGCGGGTGTCCAGGGCTCCGTGCCTGTCTTCCCAGTGGCAGCGTGCATGCGTGTGTGTGTGCGCGTGCATGCGCGCGCGGGGACCCCTGGCAGAAAGCCCGGGCTGGCAGGGTGGGGATCTGTGTGGCCCCAGCCCTGCCTCTTTACCTGTCCAGTTTGGGGGGGGGGGCAGGAACTGCCTGTGGACTCCGGGCGAGCGAGTGACGAGGGCTCAGAGCCACACGCAGCGACCAGCTCCTGAGGCCAGAGGCGGTGCCTGCCCAGTCTGTACTGGCAGATTCCCTCTCACCCACGGCTGTAGGGAGCAGGCAGCCACGTGTGTCTGGGGCACACGTGTGGCCCTGCAGTGGCTGCGGCTGGAGCCCCAGCCTTAGCAGCAGCCCAGTCGTGACAGTGACGTCCCAGCAGTGGTGGCGGTCAGGGCCAAGCTGCCGTGTCTCCACGATGCTGGGCGCAGCTCTTGGGCCTCATGAATCCACTCGTCTTACCCTCTCGGCAGCCCCATGGCAGGCAGGGGGAGGGGGGAGGGACTTTCCCATCCTGCAGGCGTGGAGCTAAGGCGCAAGGGCCGAGGCCCTTGTCCTCATGAAGGGCTGCAGGTCTTCTGGGGCCGGGCTGTGCTGCTGGCTCCTGCCTGGAAGCTCGGTGCACCTGCAGATCGTCTCCAGCCTGGGAGAGCCTGTCCACACTGGCTTGGCCCCCGGCTCCCATCACAGGGACCCTCAGGTCCTCCTTAGCCTCTCCCGCCACAGCTGTCCTCTCTGGCCCTCGGCCTGTGCCCACACAGCCTGCCCTTCCCTCCCCCGTGCTGGGCTGGTGTGGCCACGTGCCTCTCCCCAGGACTGGAGGCCAGGATCTGGGCAGGGAAAGAGCCCAGGGGCCCTGCCGTGACTGCCCAGGGAGGGGCGGCCCCTCGTGTTCATGGGCCCCTGGGGCAGGAGGCAGGTGAGCGGTCTCAGCCTGGATTACTCGATTACTCGCAGGGCCAGCTCCTCCCACTGGGTCCCCCACCCCGGGGCCGTCAGACGCCGCTGTCCTCCTGGTGTGCGTAGACCAGTGCTCCTGGGTGAAGGCAGGGCTGACCTGCGGCTGCCTCGGGTCCTTCACGTCCTGGGCCTTGTGGCTGCAGCGACACCCGTGCTAGCCCTGGGCATCCCTGGGCCGCGGAAGACACTCTGGGGTGTTGGGTAGCCCAAGAGTGCCAGGCAAGCTGCAGCCGTCAACACCAGCTGTGCAGGTCCCGGGCCTCAGAGACCAGCTCCACTGCCCACGGGGGGTCAGTGCTCTGGACACCTCCCCTGCCATCGGGAGGTCATGGGGCTGTGGTGAGGGATAGGAGTCAGGCCTGAGCCTGCCTCCCTGTGGTGCTCAAGGGCTTGGGCAAATGGCGGCCCCTGGCCCCTCAGCCCCGGCCAGTAAGGGGAGACACCAGGACGGGGTCTCTGGCTTCTGCGCCTTCCTCCTGCCTGGCTGTGGGTCTCAGCCGCCACCTGCCTTGGGAGGGCCTCGCCTGCCTGTCCCCCCCACACCTGGCTCCCTTTTGGATGGTCACCTCTGTCTACATCTGAGTGACCTGGTTTCTCTCTCTCTTGTTTTTTACTTGTGAGAAAGTTCAAATGTACAAGAGGACGTAGGACCCGTGTTCGTTGTACAGGGTTGACCACACTTGCGTCCTGTGACGGCACCGGGGCCCGTGTACCCCATGTGGTAACCACCATTCTGATTTGCCCTCGTCCCACCTGCGGCCTTGGTGCTGGCCAGTCCCCACAAGAGGCCCTTCTAGAATCCTCCGTAGACCCCAGGTGGCTGGGGCCACCCCTTGGGCCGAATCCCCTTATGCTGCCTCAGCCCTTGTGGCCGCCCCGAGGCGTCCCGGCCAGCAGGCTGCAGGCCACGTCCGGCATGAGCCGTGGCCTTTCGGTGCGTTGAGCCGGAGGGAGGAAATACCAGTCAGGCTGCGAGGTGCCCAGCGGGGCTGACCCAGTGCCTTCATGCCGGGCTGGCCTGCGCCCGTGCTCTCCAGGCGGACATGGCGGGGTGGCCGGGCAGGCAGCAGGGGGTGTTAGCAGGTGGGTGGCGGCAGGCAGTGGCCCAATGCAGACCTGGCAGGTATCCACTCCAGCCCCACCCCAGCTGTGTGCCCACTCTGCCCATCCTGGCGCCGGCCTCTGGCCAGGCAGCATCTGTCCCCATCAGCCTGTGTCTAGCATGTCTTCAGGTGGCCCTCTCTGGCCACACAGTGTGGGTTCCCCCCAGAGCCTGGCAGAGGTCTTTCTGCAGAACCCTCATGGGAAGGTGTGGCAGGTGCTCGGTGCTCTGCCCAGTAACCGTTAGGCGCCCTGGGCCTCTCCGCGCCCAGGCAGCCCACCCGCTGCGGACCCCAGGCCCTGCCTCTCGGCTCCTCAAGTAGCAGCCCACGTGCCACACTGGGCGCTCAGGCCCCACGGCCAGCACCGAGAAGCCTGTGGTTGCGCTGGTGGCCTGGCTCCCAGCTCCCAGGTGCCAGCCCCTGGCCAGCTGAGATCCGTGAGCTTGCAGGACAGTGTTCCAGACGCTTCTGGAGCGAGTGAGGTGTTGGCAAGGCCTGCCGGGGACAGTCCCCTCAGTGCATGTGAAGCAGGATCCGCAACGTCGGATGCACTGGGCGAGGGGAGATGAGGGCCGTCACCTGCCAGGTGGGTGTGAGCTGAGGGGAAACGAGTCAGGGTGACACAGAGCCCTGTCCCCACCTTCTTGGCTGGAGGGACAATTAGACACAATCCCCACACCAGGGTCACGGGTGGAGGCTGCCCCATGGGTGTCCTGTGCCGGCTCCCATCCAGCCTTTGGCCTGAGGCGGGGCGGGGGGGCGCACCGCAGGAGCCTGGCAGCCGGAGGAGTCGGGGGGCGCTGTGCTGGCTGGGCGAGGCGGCCTTGGTGGACGTGGTGCGCCAGTAGGATTGCGGCAACAGGCAGCCGAGCCACCCGCAGCCTCGTCCTCGTGAGGGGGAAATGGGGCTGTTCGTGGAGTTTTAATTACTTGTATCTCTCTGTGCTTGGTTTGCCGTAGTGCAGTTAGAAATTTCACTGGTGCTGCGTAGTATTAACGTTTAGGGAGCTAAACACAGTCACGTAAAGCTGCTACAGGACAATCCAGCCGGGGATTTCGTGGCCGTGCACCCAGCCCAGTGGTCCTCCTGGGGAGGGGAGCAGAGGTCGGGGGCCTGGCCACTGAGGAGGGTGCTGGGCCGTCACTCGGGGTGTGGGCACCCACCTGGGGGCATCAGAGCCTCCCTGCTGGTGGCAGGAGCTGGCAGTCCCCAGAGCTGGGCTGGGTGGTGGGTGGTGCTGAGGACACGGATCCTGGACGGTTGCGGAGGCCTCTCTGTGCCTCAGTTTCTTCATTTGATGCTGGGTAGGCACAGCAATGTTGTCACAGGTCACGTGTGCACGTGGACGTTGGTCAAGCGTTGAGCAGAGCACCTGGTGCAGACCCAGTGCTCTGCAGAGAACTTGAAGGACAGAGCACGCCCCTGCCCTGCCCCGGCCCACGGGCTCCCGGCATCTTCACTCAAGGGCAGGCTGCCTCGGGCTCTGTGCCCCTCAGGTCCTCACTCTAGCAGGGGACAGCCACACTGCTGCCTGGCTTGGTGGCCTTGGGCAGGACGTCTCCAGCTTCTCTGAGCTGCAGCACTGACCCCTCACGGTAGACAAGGAGTGACCATGTGACTCCGGTCAGAGTGGGGTCCTGGTGGCCCAAGCATGTGTGTTGGGAGCAGTAATGGGGCAGCTAGGGCCCCTTCTGTGCTTCCGCCAGGGCTCTGCGTGGCAGCGTTGGGGTGTTGCTGTGGGACCCTGAAGCCAGCCAGGTGCCACCCAGGGTCCGCCTCGCCCTGTAGAGCCTCGGGGTGGCTGTCTGTGCGGCATGGCCCCCGTCCTCCCCTAGCAAGGCCAGCCAGCGCTGTCCCAGGTCCGGGTGCTTTCCACATCCTCTTAAGGCACCAGGTGAGAGGTTGGTTCTCACCTGCAGAGGCTGGGGACGGCCCCACTGGCCCCCATGGGAACTGTCTGTTCCCTCCCAGGTGAGTGGCACGGAGTCGTTTGTGAAGCCTGGGACTTCTGGAGGGCTCGGTGTCCCCTGGGTGAGATGCTGTTCTCTAAAATGTTCCTTCGTCAACACTTGTGAGCCCCGCCTGGGGCTGAACTAGGGCAGTACAGATGTGGGCCAGAAACCGTCCTGTGCTGTGTGACCACAGCGGGGGCTGGGGGAGGGGCTAGTAGAAATCTCTGTGGCTTTGAAAGCAAAGAAATGCCGAGACAGGTGCACAGAAAACGTGCGAATCAGAACCGTTTGCTGTTGCCAAATGCAAACGTTGTGACCAGAGAGAGGGCAGCATGGCCCGTGAGGCCGGTCAGACCCAGGTGTGAGGGTCTGTCTGCCCCGCACCCTCCCTGGTCCCCACCGGCCACTTTGCTGGGCTTGCCTCTCCCTGTGTCCCTCCTGTCCAGCTCGCTAGACGAGTCCCAGCTTGGTGCAGGTGCCCTAGTCACTGGGAAGTTACCCCTTACCTGTTCATGCTTTCGATGCAGACGCCGGGGAAAGCCCTGTCCCTGCTCGGCTGCAGTATTTGCCATGTCCGGGGTCAGGTCAGGCCCTCAGAGCCCAGCGAGGCGGGGGTCACGTCCTGTGCCTTTAGCAGGTGGGGTCCTGACCGCCTGGCGGTGGCCCCTATAGCTCCTGGGTGGTCTGGGGGGCTGGAGGCCTCCCCGTTGTCGGGGCTGTGGGGCTGGCTCCGGAGGCCCTGTGGGGCCTGTGACAGCAGAGTTGGACGACAGGGTGGCGGGGACTGCTGCTGGGCCTCTCGGGGACAGCTCGGCCTGCTGGGGACACCCGTCATCCGTGTCCTCACTGGAGGAGCAGTGAGGTTTCTTCCCTAGGGACACCGAGGCCCCAGTCCCGGGCTTCACTGCCCGTGTCCCCTCACTGTTCCCCCTGCGGGAGGACTCCGTCCCCTGGTGGGCTGTCCTCACTGGTGCCACATCTTCTGGAACCTAAACGTGTCTGTCCCTGCTGTGCTGGTCCTGCACCGGGCTGGCATACAGCAGGCGCTCACTGCTGGCTCATTGGATGCATGGGAGGGGGTGCTGCCCACGGGCTCAGACAGTCTGCGCTCGCTCGGAAGGACTTGGGGTGGGGCGAGGGGCTGACAGGAACCAGGAGAGACCAGCAGGAGCACAGGTGGCCTGCCGGATTCCCGGGGTCTGGGGTTCGAGAGGTGAGCCCCGGGGAGGGTCTTTGTTTTTTTTTTTTTTTTTGAGACAGAGTCTCACTCTGTTGCCCAGGCTAGAGTGAGTGCCGTGGCATCAGCCTAGCTCACAGCAAACTCAAACTCCTGGGCTCAAGCGATCCTCCTGCCTCAGCCTCCCGAGTAGCTGGGACTACAGCGTGAGCCACCATGCCTGGCTAATTTTTTTTATACAGATTTTTTAGTTGGCCAATTAATTTCTTTCTATTTTTAGTAGAGACGGGGTCTCACTCTTGATCAGGCTGGTTTTGAACTCCTGACCTTGAGCGATCCGCCCGCCTCGGCCTCCCAGAGTGCTAGGATTACAGGCGTGAGCC
>CAUYPO010096395.1:0-23812 GCA_963574435.1 Cheirogaleus major
AGCTGGGACTACAGGCATGCACCACCATGCCTGGCTAATTTTTTCTATATATTTTTAGTTGGCCAATTAATTTCTTTCTATTTTTAGTAGAGACGGGGTCTGGGGTCTTGTTTTTGCTCAGGCTGGCCTTGCTTTGCCTGACCTTGAGTGATCCACCTGCCTCGGCCTCCCAGAGTGCTAGGATTACAGGTGTGAGCCCCTGTGCCCAGCCTCCATTGTTCACATTTTGAAGAGCATTACTCCTTTACATATATTATATACACACATAGAGAATTACAGATTCATACAATTTTACATAAGCAGATTGCATGACATGTATTATGTGCTATTCTGTAATAATTTCCCCCTCAACATTATCTTGGCTCAGAGAAATGTTTCCAAGGAGATATCATTTGTCTGAAGAGCATGGATGACTATTTTGACCTCTTGATTTTAGAGACTCCATTAGAAACAGAAGCCTCCATGTCCAGGGTTCTCAAAGCCTGTAACACTGAGAGTGTCACATAACAAATGTTGGGGCAAAGATGACTTGCCTGTATTGTTGTAGAAATGTAAAATTTAGTGGCCAGGTTTGGTGGCTCAGGCCTGTAATCCCAACACTTTGGGAGGCCCAGGTGGGAGAAACACTTGTGGCCAGGAGTTCGCGACCAGCCTGAGCAAGATACTGAGACTTTGTCTCTACAAAAAATAGAAAAAGTTAGCCAGGTGTGGTGGCATGTACCTGTAGTCCTAGCTACTTGGGAGCCTGAGGCAGGAGGATTGCTTAAGCCCAGGAGTTCGAAGTTGCAGTGAGCTGTGATAAGGCCACTGCAGTCTAGCCCAGGAGACAGAGCAAGACTCTGTCTCAAGGGAAAAAAAAAACCATCAAATGTAACAACCAACAAAAAATGTAGCAAAGTATGCATGTATACATTGTCTATAAAGATAGACTTTCTTTTTTTTTCTTTTTCTTTTTTAAATAAACATTCCTTGGCTGGGTGTGGTGGCTCATGCCTGTAATCCTAGTACTCAGGGAGGTTGAGGTGGGCGGATTGCTTGAGATCAGGAGTTTGAGACCAGCCTGAGCAGGACAGAGACCCTGTCTCTGCTAAAAATAGAAAAATTAACCAGGTGTGGTGGTGTGCGCCTGTAGTCCCAGCTACTCGGGAGGCTGAGGCAGGAGGATTGCTTGAGTCCAGGAGTTTGAGGTTGCTGTGAGCTATGATGACTGTACTTTACACAGGGTGACAGGGCGAGACTCTGTCTCAAAAAAAAAATACATAAAAATTAAAATAAAAAACAAACACTCCTGTAAAGGATCATCTTAACTCTTTTTCTAACACCTAACATACATGGTCATATTTATTTCACTTATTCCACAACTGCTTGTGGAGCTGCTCACTGCCTCCACTGTGCTGAGGGTCGACGCGATTAACCATTCGTCGTTAATGGCGCACTTTCATTGCGGGCAAGGAGAGCTGTGACTGGGGAAGGCACCAGGTGGTGTGGAAGCACCTAGGGGGACACATAGCCATCCTCGTGGGGACAGCAGAGGTCCGGACTGAGAGCCGAAGAAAATGAAACAAAAGGAATTAGGAATTGGCCGAGAGGAAAGGGGAAGTGGAATGGGGACAGGCTGGGAAGTTTGTCATCCTGAAGTTTGTTGTCCATCAGATGTGGTTCTGAAGACTGGAGCTTGGGTGACAAGGGATGGGGTGGGGAGGAGCTTAGCGCGGTGGCTGTCGGGCACAGGGGCCTCTCCAGGACCCCGTGAGCAGAGCCAAGGGATTTGGGCTTCAGCCTGCAGGGTGGTGCAAGAGCACAGAATGTTGTGTTCTGAAATCCTCTCCTGCGTGACTGCATAGAACAGGGGACAGTGAGGATCATTGTCTGTGACCCCCAAAGACAGCCACTGTCATAAAACAGGCCCCAAACAGTATTTTTTGGACTCAATTTTCTCAATTTACCTCTGTACAGATCAAACTAACTACAGAACTACCAAATCACAATTGTAGTTTTTACTATGTGGATCTTGTCATTGTTAAAATCACTTTCGAGGGCTTTATTTATCTTTTAGATAAATATATTAGATTTAAAATAAAATGTATCTTTTTTCTTGTGCCAAGAGAAGTTTGCATGCGATTAGCCCATTTATATACATTTTTATAACAATATGCCTTTTGGTCTGTGGGTTAGCATCAGTAACAGGCTGTTTGGTACTCATACTGGGTTGAAGAGTATTCCCCCCAAATTCACGTACTCCTGGCACCTCAGAATTTGACCTTATTTGGGAATTGGGTTGTTTGCTGATGTCATTAATGAAGATGAGGTCATACTGGAGTGAGGTGGGCCCTAAGTTCAATACCACTGGGGTTCCTCAAAGCAGAGGAGAGGAGACAGACACACAGGACAACGCCAGGTGAAGACACAGAGAGGCCCAGGGAAGAAGGCCATGGAATGACGGAGGCAGAGACTGGAGCGATGGGGCTACATGCTGAGGAACGTCAGGATCTGCGGCAACGACCGGAAGCTAAGAGGGAGGCATGGAAAAGACTCGTCCTCAGAGCCTACCAGAAGAACTAGCTCTGCTGACACCCTGAGTTTGGACTTCTGGCCTCCACATCTGTGAGAGAATAAATTTCTTTTGTTCTAAGCCAGCCAGTTTGTGGGACTTTGTTGCGGCAGCCCTAGGAATGTAACAGTTCTTGTACTTCTATAAAGGAGCTGAATCTGAGAGAGTGTGTGGGAGAGAGAGGGAGAGCGGGCTGCGGAGAAAGGAGAGGGAGAGACCTTTTTCATAGTGATCATAATCACCACTTGTCACGTGAAAATTTCTAGTTTATGGCACTTTCCAGCAGAATGTTGTCTGTGCCACCCTCTTCTGAGTAGACCTAGCTGTCTGCTATGACTTCTCTTACCCATCCTTCCCCCTAAATCCCACAGATGCATTTCTTTTAAAACTATGGTCTTGTATACAATGGATGTAAATATTTAATATTTCTATTTGTGTATTCTTTCATGTTTGTTTTCTAGTTGCTTCAAGGGCAAGATTTATATTTATGTAAAATGTACTGCAAAACATCTACTGATGCCTCATACTCTGTTACTATTGAAGACGATTGTTCTGTTTGTTTCCTTCTCAGCTTCTTCCTTTAACTTTTCCATCACACAGGTACATGATAAACATTACAGAGATAACTTATGTAAAGCAATATGAAATTTCAAAAAAAATTATTTATTTATTTAAAGATGGGGTCTTGCTATGTTGGCCAGGATGGAGGACAGTGGAGTGCTCGAGCACTCCTCCTGCCTCAGCCTCCCCCATGAGGTGTGCACCACCTTGCCCAGCACAATATGAATTTTTAAAACCAAAAATGTACTATGGACTAAATATGAACTAATTTTAACTGATTACAATTCTTTTTAAAACTTTATTGAAAAATAAAGGACAAAAATAATAGACTGCAACTCTTTAAAGTGCAACTTTAACAGTAAAAATATGACAAAAATTATAACATCTAAAATGTAAGTGTTCAGTGATCCTTCCACAGCTGGGAAAGCTTGTTCACTATGAAACCCTGAGGAATTTAAGAGCTTATGGGAAAACAAAAGAGACGGACATTTAGTTGTTAACCTGTGGAAGAGCCTTATAAATATTTTCACATTCCCTAAAATAAAACAATAACGACTACACTGTAAATAAAAACCATATCAGTGACATTTTATAGGCCTTCCATTAGTAACAATGGATACTGTAGTATTAATTTTTATTCACTGTCACTTGTTTGCCAGACTCTAAGAGTCACCCTTGCATATGGTTTCCTGAGCTGTTGGTTTTTCTTTGTTGCAGATAACAACCCTCACCAACCCACCCACATTTAAAAAATATACATTACTTTATGATTAAAATATTACTGTATGTGCTCTGAAAGATTCAAATATTCTAGAAAGTGAAAGACCCTTGTAATTCAACTCTTCAGAGATGATTGCTGTTAAGTTTACTGTACATGTACCATATTTAAAAATGCAATTTAACATGCATACTTATTAGAAAGTAGACATACTATTTTATTGCATTTGGCCCTATTTCCAGATGCTCAGGCCTTTCTGATTTTATAATTTTGCAGAACCTCAGCTACCTGTCTCTGGATTTTTGCCATTGTGGTCTTAGAGCTGTGTAATTTGGATGACTGAGAAAGAAACATCTCTGGAAGACTTTTATTTATGTTGAATAAGTATTCCTTGAATTCTTCCTCAGCTTCCTGGGTTATATTTTATTTGCTATACCCAGGATAACTTCATGCCAAAGAGCCTGCTATCAATTCTCTTAAAACAGATCACAACTCCCTGTCTGCTCACAGTGGCCAAAGGAATGGAGATTTGAGGCTGGGTTTACTCACTTTCATCATCTTTTATCTTTCCAGAAACATTATTGCACAAACCTCTATTTCTACCCACTTTTCTGCTCCTACTCCCTCTGTTTCCTTTTAACTCTATAGCAGGGGTGACTTACAATTTGTGTATGCTGACACTTAAATTCTCAGAAGGGCTGAAGAAGTGACTCAAAGTAAATTATCCTGATATGTAATTTTGTGCATATGAAACTCACAATGGAAATGAATATTCTAATTTCAGAATGAACAGAGATAAACACTCGGATCAATAATCCAATTTTGACTCTGGGAGGCTGAGGTGGGACGATCAGTAAAGGACAGGAGTTTGAAACCAGCCTGAGCAAGAGCGAGACCCCATCTCTATCAAAAATAGGAAAAATTAGCCGGGCATGGTGGCGCATGCCTGTAGTCCCAGCTACTCGGGAGGCTGAGGCAGGAGGATTGCTTGAGCCCAGGAGTTTGAGGTTGCTGTGAGCGAGGCTGACGCTATGGCACTCTAGCCTGAGCAACAGAGTGAGACTCTGTGTCAAAAAAAAAAAAAAAAAAAAAAAGAAAATCCAATTTTGAAAGTGTACTTTAGTAGAATGTTGGCCAAGCCTGGTGGCTCCAGCCTGTAATCCTAGCATTCTGGGAAGCTGAGGCGGGAGGATTGCTTGATGTCAGGAGTTCGAGACCAGCCTGAGCAAGAGCAAGACCTTGTCTCTACTAAAAATAAAAAAAGACATTAGCAAGACAACTAAAAACGAAAAATTAGCCAGGCGTGGTGGTGCATGCCTGTAGTCCCAGCTACTCAGGAGGCTGAGGCAGGAGGATCGCTTTAGCCCAGGAGTGTGAGGTTGCTGTGAGCTAGGCTGATGCCACAGCACTCTAGCCCAGGCAACAGAGTGAGAATCTGCCTCAAACAAACAAACAAAAAAACGATAAAACAAAAAACTATGCTTACAGTTAGGCTCTGGAAGTCTTTTGCCCAAGTAGGAAGAAATAGTTCAAAGTTAACATCCTAGCTACTGGGAGGAAGGGAAGGCGAACATCATCGCTGGAAAAGGAGCATGTTATTTTTACCTTACATTAAAACCATGTTGTGGAGATCCAAAGGAATCATGATCAGAAAGTGCCTCTGGTACCCGGCACGTAGCAGATGCTTATGAAGTGATAGTTTACCCTAACTCTTCCCCACGTGGTTGGTAGGTCTTAATATTTTCCCCCAACTCAATCTATAATCCCCCCCCATGTACCAATCAATAGTGAATGGAAAAGAAAGCACAGAATGGAACATTGCCCAACACCTATTAGCATAAGAAACCCAGGATTCCAGCATTTGTAGCCGTCCTTCCTGAGAAAGCGCATATTCCAGGCTAACTCGGGCCCATTTTTCTGGTGCGGTCCGTGCGTGTGGTGAGAGGTGGCTTAGAAATACTTCGGTTCCTGCCTCCTCACAACACACTGAACGTTAAAGTCAAGTTGTTTCGTTATTGGTTCCTTCTGTCTTTAAGCGTTTTATTCCTCAAAATGTCATCGTTCTTTTTGCCTTACAGCTTTATAAACCTTCCCCGGATTTTTGAAAACGGCGTGATAACACCGAAGCACAGTGGAGTTGGGTCACGGCGGAGTTGCTCTCCAGGCCCCCGCCGCTCGGCCGCACCGACAGCCGGGCCCGCGCGGGGCGTGCGGGGCGTGCGCGGGGCCGCGGGGCGCACGTGTGCTCCGCCGCCCCGCCGCGTACGTCCGAGTGTTTACACGGCTCCCTCTCCCCCGCCGCCCCGCGGTCCCGCGACCCCGATCCCGGACCGCAGTGTCCGCAGCTTGGCGCCCTCCCGAGCCGGAGCCGGAGCCGGAGCCGGCGGGGCCGGGCGCCGCGTCAGAGGGAGGGGCGGCGCGGGGGAGGGGCGGTGAGGTCAGCGGCGGCGCGTCGGCGGGCGGCGGGCGCGGCGCATGCGCGGAGCTACCCCCGTGAGTGGCGGCAGCGGCGGCGCGCGGGGGGCGGGCGGGCGAGGGGCCGAGGAGTGGGGGCAGGGGGCGGGGGACGTCGAGGCGGCTGTGTGTGGGCGACACGGCGGCGAGTTTGAGAGGTCTGTGGTGCGGCCGCCCGGGGGGAGCCCCGGCGCGGGCCTGCGCGACGGCACGGTCGTGTGTGTGGGGTACACGCACACCCGCAAAACTTCCTCTTCCTCGGCCCCGGGGAGCGGGCGAGCGTGTGTGAGCGCCGAGTGCGAGCGGGCGAGCGAGCTGAGGGGCCGGCGCTCGCGCAGCCCGCGCCCTCCGCCTCCACCGGAGCAGCTGTCAAAACTTCGCCGCCGCCGCCGCCGCCGCGGGGCCTGACGCGCCTGACGGCGGGGGAGGGGCGGCTGCGGGGCGCGACCCCCGCCCGCCCCGCAGGGCCCCTCGCGGCCGGCCCGCCGCTCCCCGCCGCGGCCCCTTTCTCCTCCCGCCCCGGGCGGCCCTAGGGGAGGGGCCGCGGGCGGAGACCCCGGGCCGGCGCCCCTCGCGCCCGGCGCGGCCGCCCCGCCCCGCCCCCGCGCGGCTCCTCCCGGCCCGCCCCCGCCCCGCACCCGGCGGCGCCCCGCCCCCGCCCCGCACCGCCCGCCCCGCCCGCCGGCGCCCCTCCCGCCGCCCCCCGCCCGGCCCCTGCGCGCGGAGGTGCGCGCGCCCGCGCCGATGTGTGTGAGTGCGTGTCCTGCTCGCTCCATGTTGCCGCCTCTCCCGGTACCTGCTGCTGCTGCTCCCGGGGCTGCGGGAAATGCGAGAGGCTGAGCCGGGGAGGAGGAACCCGAGCAGCAGCGGCGGCGGCGGCGGCCGCGGCGGCGGGAGGAGCCCCCCAGGAGGAGGCCCGGGGTCCATGTGTCTTTCCTGGTGACTAGGATGTCGTCGGAGGAGGACAAGAGCGTGGAGCAGCCGCAGCCGCCGCCACCACCCCCGGAGGAGCCCGGAGCCCCGGCCCCGAGCCCCGCAGCCGCAGACAAAAGACCTCGGGGCCGGCCTCGCAAAGATGGCGCTTCCCCTTTCCAGAGAGGCAGAAAGAAGTAAGTTGAGTGCGAGGGAGCCAGGCCGGGAGCCAGCGGCGCCGCCGGGCCGGAGCTGTCACCGCGCGCCCGCCCGCGGCCCCCGCGCCCCGGCGCCCCCCGGCGGGTGGGGGCGGGGCGGCCCGGGCGGCGGCGGCTCCAGCCCGGCCCGCGCCCCTCGCGCCCGCGCCGGCCCCGCTCGCTCGGCCCCGCACACTTTACTTTTGAGTTCGGCCTTCCGCCGTGCTCGCTTCGTGCTGCTCCGGCCGGGAGATGCCCGAGCCCGCCGTGGCCTAGCCGGGTCGCTGCGAGCGAGCGGCGGCGCGCACCGCCCGGCCCCGGCCGCCCGCGACGGCCACAAAGCGGCGGCCCGGGACTCCCGCAGCTGTCAAACGGCCGGCGGCGGTCGCGCAGGCCCGGGCGAGGGCGCGGGGACCCGGCGCGGCTCTCCTTTGTCGGCCACTTGCTCCTCCAACTTTTCCCCGGCCCGGAACCGAGATTTTCCCCTTTGAACGGTACCTCAGGAAGCCATTGGACTCCTCCCCTCCCCCACGCCCGGACCCGCGCCGCCCCGCGCCGGCGGGCTCCGCTCCGGGGTGGCCGCGCGGCCCCGGGGGAAGCCGCCTAAGTTTCGGAGACGTCGCCGGTGATCCCGCACTCTATCCAGAGAGAATGCAGATGTGAATGTTGCCTAACTTGTTTCGAGTGTTGGTGCCGGCCGGGTCGGGAGCGGGTGCCGTTTGTTTTCGAGCGCACGTCGCGGCTGTGGGTGCCAGCCTGCTGCGGGACCAGAGCGCCCGGTGCCGAGCGGTGGTTTGGCGGCTCAGCGTGTGAATTGAGACAGCCCTTTCAGTGCCAGTGAACTGCTCGGTGCTGGGGCTCTTCGGTGTGCCGTGGGAGATCCGCGAGTGTCTTTCGAAGTTGTAGGATGGCGTGTGCCGCTTACTCGTTTTATTATAGGGTATTCTCATTGAACTGCTGGTAGTCGAAGGCTGCGCTGGGACGTGAAGGAAGGCAGCACATTTATGGGCAGGCTGTTCCTTTGGTTCGGGTGCATTAATTTAGTAATAGTATGGTTATGTTTGGTGATTTGTAGTAAAAATAGTAGCGTTAACTGAGGCGTAGCAGAGTTGGGTTGTGGGAACCCATTAAGCTCTTGACTGAATGTGTGCTCTTTTTTGCTTTGCTGTCCTTTTCCTGTGAAAATGATTCAGGGCCTTCAACTTGCCTCCATATTTTATTGCCAGCTCTTACCTAGCTATGACAAATCATGAGGGAAACAAGTACAAGCTGTGTACGTTATTACATTAGCTTCTTTGTGATACAAAGTTAGGGTATATTTATCGTGCCACTTGCATTGTGGTATGTCAGGTATAAAATGCTTCTATTCCTATATTAATTGAAATTTGAGGAAGGAAGGTGGAGTTTTAGGGAACTTTAGACTTCTAAGGCACTTTTCTGTATCTTTTAAAGCAACTCAGGACAAGCTCCATTAGGGTTTTACCTCGATTGCTTCCCATTTCACTATTTAAAAAAAACATTTATTGGTCTCTTACTGAGCATTATTTTAAGAATTAGTATGTTTCAGATTTGCATTTAAATTGTTACTAGAGGAAGAGTAGACCTATCTATATTGTCACACACCAGTCCCCATATGCATCCGGGTGTGCGGCGCGCACACACACACACACTCTCATACCCTACTACCGAAATGAGCTCATTTATATTAGTGCAACTCCTGGGTGCGCCGGAAGAAAGGTTGATTTAGGGTATTGCAATTTTATTATTTTAATTATGAAATAGGTGGCTTTTTGAGAAGTTAAAAAATTTCTACTGAGTGACAGTATAATCTGACAATATAAAACATCAAAAATTTGGAGAATGTGTAGAACAAATCTAAAAGAGTTTTTCCTTTTCGATTTGAAAACTAATACAACATTCTTTATAGGAAAGTAAAGTCTGCTGGTAACTTTGGCTCCAAACTTTTTAGTGAATTCTTAAGAAGTGGGATCTTTTGAAGGTAATGGAGTCTCCCAGTTGTTTTAGAAACATGTCAATGAATACTAATATGTGAAATGGAAAGCAAAGAGGTTTTTTAATTGTATTTCTTTACACCATATTAGAATCCATACAGAAAAAGACCCTGTAGGTTAGATAGTAAAGACCCTGAAAGTGAAACTGATGTGTAATAAATGTAAATTAGGTTCGTAATCTATGAAATAATGTGAAATTGCAAATAATTCAACTAAGAAATGAAACTGATATTCTGTATGAAATGTGATAGAGATAAAGGTAATGTTTAGATGGTAACTGACTTAGTGGATTGAATTACGTTTGAGAAGATGCATTTTGACACTGTTTATAAAAAGTGTGTATTTGTCTTTGGATTAAAAAAAAAGGTAACCATGCACTTCGAATTACATTTTCCTTGAGTTTGAATTGTTAATAATAGGTAATTAAGCATTTTTTTGTTTTATGGTGTTAATTTTTTTGTGTGTTTTATCATGTTTAAAAAGCATAGACTAATACACTTCTGGTTTCTAAAAAAGAAAAAAAGAAATAATACATTCTGGTTTTTAAAAAAGACAAAGCTAGGCTATATAGTTAGTTACTGCTTTTACATTAACTATAATTATTTTAAAATTATGTTTACTACCTAAAATCAGGAAATACAAACTGAAGCTATTAGTTTTAGGGTTTGAGAAGTAGGTATATAAATGAGGATTTCCTGTTGTACAAGTGTCAAGTGCTACAGTGAAATTTACATTTGTCTAAAAGATCTCCATAATGTAAAGACCAATTATTTGGTTATTTAGTAGCTTATAATCTTTATCAGAGGCACAGATCTTACCATTGGTGAAGAACCTCCTGCCATAGTATGCACATACTAAGGTCTAATTATTTTTCTGTTAATGTTAAGGAAACTTTTCATGAAGATTTGATTTTTTTCCATCCTTAGACTATAAATTCACATTACTAAATTGGGAAGCCAAGGAAATATTCTACCATGTTTCTTACCAAGTCATCAAAGTTGATGTTAGGAATAGGGTGGGTGTGGGGTGGTGCAGAAGCAGCAGGTGGTGGGGATAGGATTTCTGAGGCACTATCCTTGGCCCTTTTTGAGTCAACTCTTTATACCCTGAACCAGTTACTATTATTAGAGAGCCAGCCTTATTGTTGTAGAAAAATTCAGCACAAGCAGTGATGTGACACAAGGGACCAGCAAAAAATGGCTGTGCAGCAGGTTGCTACTGTGTATTTGTAAGGCCTTTCCTCCAACAAAATTTCTCATTTCCATAGTTGTGAACTTGAAATAAGTCATGGAAACCTGTACTGCATTACAATATATGCAGTTTAATAAAACAGCAGTTTTTAGTTGAGAGATATCACTGTTAATCATGCTTTTTTGAGATAATGCAAATTTATAATTTTTATGATAGCAATTCTTAACTTTTATTATTTTTCAAGAAATTTGATAAATGGAAATTTTGATAGGTAACTGGTCTTTGGCTCTTTATAGGCACTGAAATGTTTTAATTCAATTGAAAAGCTGGTCCAGGAATATCACCCTCTCTTATCTGCGAGGAGGTTGTTCTCTACTTAACTGTAGTTTGCTGTTGTCCTGTTATTCATGGGAATTTCTGATATTTGAGAGTATGTTTTTAGTCTGCCATACAATTTTATATTTAAAATATTGGTTATTAACATGTAAATTTGATAAACATGAATTTCCATGTAAATGTAAAAGTATCACATTTTCCTGTTGTCTCATTTAATTCTTTGATGCCAGATTTGTAGGCAGTTTGCAGGGTGAGAAGCTGCAATGCTTCCTCCCATCCCCGTGTTTTGCAAAACTGCATGTTTTTACCTAGGCTACAGTCTGGTTTCTCTGGGTAGATAGTGGTTGTCCAACCCTGTATCCTTAAGTCACTTAAAGTGTATGACTGAGGGACTTCCATTAAACCTCACTGACCTTCCAAAATGAAAATGGTCAGTTTCTAGTTATAAAGAACATTAGATGGTCTCCCTGTGCTCTTTACTTGGTGGGGAGGTGTGTGATACCTTTAGTAGAATGTGAGTTTAGTTTTAAATTTTACTTTTTATGTTTTAAATTTATTATTATTATTTTTAGAGACAAGGCTTGTTCTCTTGCCCAGGCTGGAGTACCGTGGCTTGATCACAGCTCACTGCATCCTCAAACCCCTGGCTCAAGCAGTCCTCCTGCCTCATTTCCTGAGTAGGACTACAGGCATACCACTATAGCCTGATTAATTTTTTAATTTGTTGTAGAGATGGGGCCTTGTTATGTTGCCCAGGCTGGTCTAGAATTCCTGGCCTCACGCACTCTTCCCACGGTGGCCGCCCAAAGTGCAGGGATTACAGGCATGAGCCACCACCCCTGGCCAAGTTTAGTTTATAACCTGTGAGACATTTGGGCTGAACATACTAATAATTTTTAGCCACCATGGAATAAACTTTCTGGGATACGTGTGTTTTCCTTTCTTTAATTTTTTTTCCTATATTGTTTTGGCCTGTTTTTATCTTTTAATTTTAGCAGACTTAATAATCCCTTCCTCCTCTCTTTAAAATTTTTCTTTGTCGTGTTTGTGCTACAGTGGCTATTTTCTGAACTCGTTAGCATGATAAGCTGTAAAAGTTATGAAGTAGAAAAGGGATGTTTTCTTTTTTACGATGACCCCTGCATAAAAATATATGCTGGTGGTTATTGTGAAAAATGTAATAGAAAGATCAGTCTTGAAGTTAGAATTGAAGTGTTTATTTGCAGAATTTGAAGGACTTAAGAACACAAGAGAAGCAAGGATGACATAGCTTTTTGCTCTTTCACTGTAATATTCTAGAAAATGCATCATGTAAAAAGATAGGAAAGTTGTTTCACTTTGCTTCTGCTGTTAATTTTGTGGTAGCAGTAGCTATGTGTGATGCACAAATGTGAAATTGTTTAAGAATTGTTATGCTTTCTATACTTTTCTGTAATTTTTAGATCTTCCATTTGACACATGGTATTCAAAGAGCATGTGAGTGCTAAACATGTGCTGGGGTGGGCAGTCACCTCTGAAAGAAGATTCACTGGCTGACAGGGGTCCTCAGATTTGGAGGAAGTAGTACTTGAATTAGACCTTGAAGTATTGGTGGGATTTAGCCAAGTAGAATGAGAAGAAAATGAAATAGTTTTCTGGGGCCCAGGTGAAGTGGCTCACACCTGTAATCCTAGCACTCTGGCAGGCCGAGGCGGGGAGGATTGCTTCAGCCCAGGAGCTCAAGACCAGCTTGATTAAGAAAGAGCAAGACCTCATCTCTACTTAAAATAGAAAAATTAGCTGGGCATGGTGGCGCATGCCTGTAGTCCCAGCTACTTGGGAGGCAGAGGCAGGAGGATTGCTTGAGCCCAGGAATTTGAGGTTGCTGTGAGCTAGGCTGACGCCACGGAGGCATCGGAGTGAGACTCTGTCTCAAAAAAAAAAACGTTTTCTGGGCTGGGGGCGGTGACTCAGGCCTGTAATCCTAGCACTCTAGGAGGCCGAGGCGGGCGGATCGCTTAAGGTCAGGAGTTCAAAACCAGCCTGAGCAAGAGTGAGACCCCGTCTCTACTAAAAATAGAAAGAAATTAATTGGACAACTAAAAATATATATAGAAAAAATTAGCCGGGGATGGTGGCGCGTGCCTGTAGTCCCAGCTACTTGGGAGGCTGAGGCAGATGCATTAGTTGAGCCCAAAATTTTGAGGTTGCTGTGAGCGAGGCTGACGCCACGGCACTCACTCTAGCCTGGGCAACAGAGTGAGACTCTGTCTCAAAAAAAAAAAAAACAAAAACGTTTTCTGGAGAGAAATGTGAATAAAATTACTGAGGAGGGGGGTGTAAAAGATGTTATCCTAGTGGATGGAGTGTGACTGGAACAGAGGCTTAGTGTAGTCTGGCCAAGCTGTCATAGTCTTTGAATAACAGAGTAATGCTTTGGGGCTTTATCCTCTAGTCCAGGAGTTATAAACTATTTACAGGGAGCAGGTAGGCAATTTAAATGTCTTGCGTGCTGCTTGTAAGATCGTGAGTGACAACTAACTCTTTTTTTTTTTTTTTTTTTTTTTTTGAGACAGAGTCTCCCTCTGTTGCCCAGGCTAGAGTGCTGTGGCATCAGCTTAGCTCACGGCAACCTCAAACTCCTGGGCTCAAGCAATCCTCCTGCCTCAGCCTCCCGAGTAGCTGGGACTACAGGCATGCGCCACCATGCCCGGCTAATTTTTTCTGTATGTTTTTAGTTGGCCAATTAATTTCTTTCTATTTTTAGTAGAGATGGGTCTTCACTCTTGCTCAGGCTGGTTTCGAACTCCTGAGCTCAAATGATCCGCCCGCCTCCGCCTCCCAGAGTGCTAGGATTACAGGCATGAGCCACCACGCCCGGCCCGACAACTAACTCAAGGCTTTGGGTTGAGGAGAAAATGGTGAGTGAAAACAGCCTTGGAGAGTCCTAGGAGTCTTTATGCCTTGACTAAGGTTGACACAAATATGCTATTTGAGATATTGTTTCTAGATACTCTGATTTTTCAACAGAGGCTGGAAACTTGGATTTTTATGTGAAATCTCTTGATTTTTAAATGTTTTCCATTAATGAACATTTAAAACACTATTTGGGCCGGGCACAGGTGCTCACGCCTGTAATCCTACCACTCTGGGAGGCTGAGGTAGGCAGATCATTTGAGTTCAGGAGTTCTAAACCAGGGTGAGCAAGAATGAGACCCTGTCTGTACTAAAAATAGAAACAAATTAATTGGCCAACTAAAAATATATAGAAAAAAATTAGCTGGGCATTGTGGCGCATGCCTGTAGTCCCAGCTACTCGGGAGGCTGAGGCAGGAGGACTGCTTGAGCCCTGGAGTTTGAGGTTGCTGTGAGCTAGGTTGATGCCACGGGCTCTCTAGCCTGGACAACAGAGTGAGACACTGTCTCAAAAAAACAAAACAAAACAAAACACTGTTATTTGGGACTACATGTTAAAGGCTGGGTTTACTCTGCGTAACAGCAGTGGTCTGTAGCTCTTCAACCTCTGCTTTATGCTCAGGTTATCTTATTTTATTTTTTAAATTAAGGTTTTAAAAGTAGATACTTACAGTCTTCCTGAGGACAGGAACCTTATTAAATTATTTTATATTCTGTGTAGCATTTTATGCAGTTGAATGTAGGCACTCAAATACTTGGTGATTTGATTATGATTATTTTAGAAAAACCACCCTGGTAATAATATGGAGAGAAGAGTTAACTGGAGGCAGAGATAATAGGCTGTTGCAGTAGTGGTAGTGTGAGGTGATGAAGGAAAAGGGTAGATTGTTGGTAGTGTGGATGAGATGGAAGAGAGATCCAGCCACTGTGGAGGAGGAATCTTGAAGTTTCTGTCATAGATGCCCAGAAGATAGACTGAATGCCAGGGAGCATGTGGGAATGTAGGATTGGAGTTGAGGAATAGACTAGGGTAAGTTATTAAAGATGTAATTTCTTTGTAATAACTGAGAATATGGAGTGTGGGAGATAGTAAAGGACAAGGATGCTGTGTTACCCTTAGGAGATGGGGGACCAACAATGCACAGAAAAGTAAGAAAGGAAATCAGAATATATTCTTGGTACAAATGGGCAATATGTACATACAAAGATACTCATGGCAGCAGCATTACTCATAGGGAAAAGTTGACAACAACAAAATACCCATCACTGGACTACCATGCAGTTTTTAATCAAGACAGAGAGGTAGATCTGTGGGTACTGAAGTGGGAGAATGTTTATGATACATTGCTTACTTTAGGAAAACTTTCCAAAAGTTGTAAAGCAGTAAGTTTAGTACTAACTTTATTTTGTAAAAAGTACACAAACTGAAACTATGTGTATAGTTTGTGCATTGAGAAAGATTTGGAAGGATACATAATAAATATTAATACTTCAAATGTGCATCTGTGCATTTTTAAAAATGCTAATAATTAAAACTATAATAGCATATTGTTTGACAAATGAGAAAACCAAGTTCTGGGGCAATCATGGACTCTGGAACCAAGACTATCTTGATTCAAATCCAGGTTCCACTACTAAGTAGTTGTTGGACCTTGGGTAAGTTACATAAATTTTTTTTTGCGTTTTGGTTGCCTCATTTATAGAGAGAGTTTAATGATACAAGGATGTATGTGTAGAATTTAGAATAGTGTCTGGCACAAACTAAGTGCTATTAAGAGGTGCTATTGTAAGGATTTACTATTATTATTGTCATTGCCACCTAATCATCAATTATCAGTCAAGTGGTTGCCTGTTATCATGGGGCCATTAGTGACAGAAGTGATGAGATGCCAAACTCAATGTAAAAATGCCATGACATAAAATAATGTAGTAGTTACTGGAGGTAGAGGGCAAAGATTCCCTTTTTGTGCAGATGTCCCTAATAAAGAGAAAAAGAAAAAAGATAAAAAAGCTAGGTCAGCAGAAATCTCTATAGAATGTTTTTCATTATGAGTAACACATGAAAAACAAAGCAATTCCCTAGAAGCTGTATATGTAGTAATGTTATTATAAAATGATTTAAATTTTTTTCATTACCCAAGCCCGCAAATGTTGTGATTGTGGATTTTAAAAAATATTTTCACTCTGCTGACCAGGGGTTTTATTAGTAGGCCTTTCTAAATGGGACTTACTGTGTGGTTTTAAAATGATTTCTTATGTCTTATACTTGGACACTTTTAATTTTTATACCTATTGTAATCCATTTTCATTAGAAGAAACATAATTGATGGTCACAATGAAGTCTATGGGTTTTGTTCTTAATTCCATCTTTAGTGGAGTCCAGCCAAAAAAACCCCAACATCCCCCACCATAAAAGTTCCTTGATTTCCTGATTTTGGGGGTGTAATGACATAAACCACATGTTTGGAGTAAGTGCTCGGTTGCATATACAATAAAAAACTGAAACAAAACCTTATTCTTTACCTTAAAGCTTTCATAATTGGATTGTTCTACCATAGTTGAATCATTTGGTTAGTATGGCCCAGTTTTTCTCATATGAGACTTATGTACTTACAGGGCCACAGAATATTAAAACTAGATGAAAATTCCAGGAACATTTAGTCTAACCTTTTTACAGACAACTGAGCCCCAAAGAGATTATAGCATCCTAGAGGTCATATATCAAGCTGTTATCTGTATAATAAATAAAGGAGGAGATGGTAGTCTTATCTATTGGTGACCTCCAGTGAACCATGCCTACCAATATTCAATGCTATTGCAAAGTTTCCTCCTCTTGGATCTTGGCTAGTCTTTTTTTTTCTTTTTTGAGACAAAGTCTCACTCTTTTCCCAGGCTAGAGTGCCGTGGTGTCAGCCTAGCTCACAGCAACCTGAAACTCCTGGGCTCAAGCAGTCCTTCTGCCTCAACCTCCTGAGTAGCTGGGACTACAGGCATGCGCCACCATGCCTGGCTAATTTTTTCTATTATATTTTTAGTTGACCAGTTAATTTCCTTCTATTTTTAGTAGAGATGGGATCTCACTCTTGCTCAGGCTGATTTCGAACTCCTGACCTCAAGCGATCCACCCACCTCGGCCTCCCAGAGTGCTAGGATTACAGACGTGAGCCACCACGCCCGGCCTTGGCTAGTCTTTTGACTCACTTTAACCAGTAGACTGTAACAAAAATGATGCTCTGTTAGTTTTGGGAGTAAGCCTTAAGAGAGCCAGGCAGGTTCTACTTTTGTACTTGTGGGAGCCCTGAGTTGCTGTTGTGCAAGAAGCTAGGTCATAACTTGCTGGAGAGACCATGTGGAGAGGGAGGGATTCCAAGAGTACATGGAAAGAGGCCTAACCATTCCAGTGTCCCAGCTGAGTTCAGCCCCTAGTTGACTTGCCTGTTGAATACAGCCATAAGTGATCACCAGTAAGACCAGTAGAAGAACCACCCAGCTGAGCCCAGCCCTGGTTGCAAAATCATGAATAAATTAAATGGTGGTTGTTTTAATCTGCTTTGTTGTATAGCAGTATATAAAGGAAGCAGATGGTTTTGTGAATAACAGGACTCTTAAGAACAAGAAGTATTTGGGTGGTCAGGCGCAGTGGCTCACGCCTGTAATCCTAGCTCTCTGGGAGGCCGAGGTGGGCGGATCGTTTGAGCTCAGGAGTTCGAAACCAGCCTGAGCAAGAGTGAGATCCCATCTCTACTAAAAATAGAAGGAAATTAACTGGTCAACTAAAAATATAATAGAAAAAATTAGCCAGGCATGGTGGCACATGCCTGTAGTCCCAGCTACTCGGGAGGCTGAGGCAGAAGGATCGCCTGACCCCAGGAGTTTGAGGTTGCTGTGAGCGAGGCTGATGCCATGGCACTCTAGCTGGGGCAACAGAGTGAGACTCTGTCTCAAAAAAAAAAAAAAAAAAAAAAAAAAGAAGTATTTGGGATACAAATGATAAAAGTCATTGTTTTCCAACTTCTTTTACTGAGGTAGTTAAATGAGGCTTCACCTTAGCCTTGCCCCTTATTTCCCTAAGGTATTCTAAAATAGAGATGGAGTTTTGTTATTTGGGAGTTAAAATTGTATTTAAAAATGCAGTTGTCACACTATAGACTGGGCTATAATTAGATAATATATAATAGAAAGATAAGAGAATTATATATAGCAACCCTAAAACAGGTATGATTTTACTTTTTTTTTTTAACTTATACGGAAATATCATATATTTGGGCATCATGGACTCTGTCAGAAGACCTGATTTCTGTTTCTGGGCCAAATCCTAACAGCTGGATATATTAGTAAGGATTAGGTTTGTGTGATTGAAAACCCCAGGATAATAGTGTTTGAACAGGAGTGTATATTTCTCTTTCACATCAAAGTCTGGAGGCTAGGCACTAGTGCTGGTGTGGTGCTTCTGCATTGCAAAGTAGGTCATCAGGGGCTTGCTCCTTTCATCTTGCTGCTCAGACATTTCCAGGGTATGGCCTTCGCCATCACTTTTGCCCCTAGAGGCCCAATCACATTACATCTATGTTCCATGAAACAATATGGAGAAAGGAGTCCAAGGGCACAGTCTTTCCCTTTCAGACACCCTTCTAAGAAGTACTGTATGTTTCAGCTTATGTGTAATTGGCTGGAACTTAGTCACAAAGTTCACATGGCCATTTGTAGCTGCAAAGGAGGCTGGGAATGCAATCCTTTAGCTGAGTGCGTTGTTACCTAGCATAGGTTGCCAGTGATGGGAATGGATATTACAGAAGCAGCCAGCAGTCTCTATCACTTTGAGCAATTGGTTTATCACCATAGGCCGAATTTTCTCATGTGTGAGAATAATGATATTGAACCACTTGGGATGGCAGATGATTTCGTATTGAGGCCCACTTGGTAGTAACTGCTTGCAATGCTTTGTTGAATCCTGAGTCCCCAGTTTTGACCTCAGCATGGTGTGGAAGTAGTAGAAGTATTTATTTTGGGTAAAGAGAGGAGTAAAAGCATGTTCCCATTTATATACTAATGTACCTTTTTTTAATGTGTAGGTTCTTCAGTTTTTATAATCTTTTCATTGAAAGTATTCTGCTACCCTTTGACTATCATCTTCTCTTTAAAAATATCCCACATTCATTCCATATTTAAGAAGTTTGCTAATAAACCTGAGTTCCCACTTTGCAGAATATTCTTGACACTGGAGATTGCAAGGGAGTGTAGAGAAAAACTAAACTCCTTTTATGTGTATGACAGAATATCTACAATATGCTCTGGTAACAAAGAGTCCCAGTTCTTAGTGACTTCAGTCAACAAGGGTTTATTTCTTGCTCATGCTGTTTGTTCATTAGGAGTTGGATTGGGTGTTAGATTATAGGTAATTAAAACCTGTTGTTTTTTTTTTAAGTATGTTTCTACAGCATATGTTTTATTCTCAGATTTACTTTTCCTATTTGTGTTCTGTTAATCACCCAAGGAAGATGTTAGGCAAAATCAAATACTTACCATCTATATACTATACACTAGGGAGACCAAAATAAGACAAGATTCCTACCGTCAATTTTTCATAATTCAGTGCAAACTGACACATTCTACAGTAGAAGGTTGTGCAAAGTGTGAGGAACCTTAGAGAAGGAAGAAGTTATTGCAGGGGAATTGAAGAAAGAAAACATCCTGTGTTGAGTCTTGAAGAATGAAAGCAAACTTTACTGAAGAGAATGGGGAGGGAGAACTAGTACTTGGCCATTATGTGTTAGGCACTTCTAGTGCTTACCAAAAGTTACCTTGTTTGATATTAATAATAATCATGTGGTAGAATGATTAATTCCAGTTTTACAGATGAAGGAGTGAAACTTCAGGAAGGTCACATAGTTGGCAAGTTTTTGAGTAACGATTTGAATCTAGGTATGTTTGGGACCTTTGCTTTTTAAGAAACTGCAGTCCAGTATGGGAGGAAATGAGGAAGGGAAAGTAAACTGGGAATTTTCAGTTTTTACTGTAGACAATAAGGAGCCATTGAAGTTGTTAAACAGAGGAGTAACATTGTATTTGTGTTAGCAAAATAACCTTGGCAACAACTGTAAAACTGTAACTAATGATTCTGCATGTGTCTATAAAGTATCAAATGAGGTAACTTATGCTTTTAATTTCTGTCAGCAGTATTTTATAACTTTGAGTGTACAGATCTTCTACTTTTTTTGCTTTAAGTTATTCCTAAGTACTTAATTCTTTTTGATGCTGTTGTAAATGTAATTGCTTTCTTAATTTCATTTATAAATTGTTGCTAATATCTAGAAAAATTAATGTTTATACATTGGTCTGGAATTTGTTGTCTTGCTAAACTTGATTATTAGTGGTAGTTTTAATAGGTTCTATAGGATTGTCTACACATGAGATACAGGTATCTTTTAACTGATCAGATAGATGTTTAGCTTAAAAATCCCAAATCAAGTTTTATCCAGGGACAAAATATCTTTCAAGTTCCATTTTCAACACTTATGGTACTTATGGCCTTTCTTGAATTTAGTGGTCTATATACGTGTAATTGGCAACCTAGCAGAGATGAGCCTTTGACAACAAAATCATTTAATTTTCTCTTTGACTCAGGTGAGGGTTAAACAGAAAGACACAGTAGCTAAGAGAAGTAAGAAATGTGTGCACAAGCAAACTGCCATATTTCATTTTGCAAAATTTTGCAGTTTTCATACAGACCTTTCAGCAAGTGACTTTGTGCTTCAGTTGCTTCATCTGCTAAGTGGAATAACAACGGCATCATTTCATAGGGTTATTGGAGAATTAAATAAGTGAAAGTGTAAAATGCTTAGAGTGAGTGATGTCTGACATATAGTTAAGACCTTTATTTGTTAATTTTATTAGGATTACATACTAAGAATCATTGTGGTGGGAGTTCAGTTTAATTTTGGGTGGTTCTTAACTCTTTGGGCTTGCAGATTTCTTTGGTATATCATCTCTTCCCACAGAAGAATGCGTACTTGAATATAAATATATACAAATTTTGTATAATTTAAGGGGGGGAGTTTAGTGACCCCCTGAAACATATCCAGAGGCTTGTAAGGGTTCATAGCCTCCAGAATAAGAAATTCACTCTAAAAATAAACTACCCTGTGAAGGAAACTATCTTGGATGCAGAAGGAGGTGGAGGTTTTGTTTCTCCTGAAAGTTGCATCCTTGAAAGAAACAGTTGTGGAGGTAAAGACAGAACCAGTACTTTTTTCTTCTAGAAAGACATTTGACGGATGATGTTTAAGGGAAGGTACTCTCTGATGGACATTAGCAAATTTCAGAAGACTGAGTGATGTGCATTTCAGAAATGTATCTTATGATTGTACCCAAGACAGTATTCCCAAGAAAGCATGTTGAAGTGGGAGTAGGAGTGAGGTTTTTATCGGGACAACTTTGAACTGCCCTAATTTACATTTAAGTAAGTTTTCACAAACTTCAGTACTTCACATGTAATTAGTAAGAAAGTACTTGTGACAAACCTTATGTTGCAGTATTAAGACTATGAGAACTGTTGTTCTAAGGTTCAAGACTTTTGCAGGTCAAGACACAGCTGAGAAAGATGATAGATCAGACAATGAGCTTCTTTTTTTTTTTTTTTTTTTTTTTTTTGAGACAGAGTCTCACTCTGTTGCCCCGGCTAGAGTGCCGTGGCATCAGTCTCGCTCACAGCAACCTCCAACTCCTGGGCTCAGGCGATCCTTCTGCCTCAGCCTCCCGAGTAGCTGGGACTACAGGCATGCGCCACCATGCCCGGCTAATGTTTTCTATGTATTTTTAATTGTCCAATTAATTTCTTTCTATTTTTAGTAGAGATAGGGTCTCGCTCTTGCTCAGGCTGGTTTCGAACTCCTGACCTTGAGCCATCCTCCTGCCTTGGCCTCCCAGAGTGCCGGGATGACAGGCGTGAGCCACCGCGCCCGGCCAGGATAATTCTTTTAGACAAGTGGTCGAGGAGGGGTGTCTGTGCAGAGGTTTGCGTGAATCGAGGAACTTCCACGAAGAGGGATTTCTTATTAAATGCACGCATGTACGCGCGCACACACATGGGCACACGCCACGAACATCTGGGATCTATCTCTGACTCCGTCACTACCTGGTGATGAGGTCTGGGCCTCAGTTTCCCCATCTGCACCTGGCAGGGATGACTGTAAAAAGATGATCTCTGGGCCCACCCCCATGTGGCCTCTCCTGTGTGTGGCTCAGTGGGGGTGCGGGGAGGTGCCCCAGGCTTGGCAAGCCCGAGAAGCCTGAGAAGGAGTCAGTGTTTTCAGCCAAAGGGGCCACCCGCATCACCTCCCCCCCTTGGGCCACCTGGCTGCAGTATGGCTCCCATCCCAGCTGCCACAGTCACCTTTCTAAAGGCCAGCCACTCCCACTCCCTAACACCCTCCATGGCTCCCTACTCCTCTCAGCCTGGCATCCCAACCCTTTCAAGCTCAAGTATCCCCCTTCTTGGTCTGCTGTGGACCCTTCGTTCTTCACCCAGCTTGTAAATGTTCCTTAGAGCTGCGCTTGTCCCTGTTTCCTTCTGTGCACCCCTCCTGGGGATCTCACCCCACCCGTGGCTTCGGCAAACCCATCTCAGAGGCAATTCTAATGTCTTGGTGTCTGACAATGATACGTCCAGCCACCTCCTGGATGTCCCCCCGGGGCATCTCCCAGACCTCAGATTCACTTCACCTCCCTTCTCTCCCTTTCCGCCCACATCCAAACTGTTGCCTGGTCCTGCCAGTTGTCTGACCTAAATATCTGTCACATCCACCCATTCTTCTCCATCCACATCATCCCGCTGTGGTAGCCTCTTCCCACCAGTCTCGAGTTCCTTCCTTGCCCCCCACCCAAGAAGTCCATTCTCCACACAGCAGCCTGAGGGATCCTCCTGAAATTAAATCAGACCATGAACTCCCCCTGCTCAAAATCCTCCCATGGCTCCCTACGACACTGTAAGTAAAACTCAGACTCTTTGTCATAGACCACGGCGCCCTGCGTGGCCCAGTCCACGTGGATCCCTCCAGCCCTGTCTCCCACCACCCCCTCCTCACTCGCTCAGCTCTGGCCACCCCGGCCCACTCTGGCCACACACCAAGCTCGTTCTTACTCAGAATCTTTGCACATGCTGTTCCCTCCACCTGCAAGCCTTTCCTCCAGCCCTGCCCACGCCGGCTCCTCATCCTAAGTAGACCCAGTCCACCTCGATGGTCCATTCCTTCTCTCCACAATGAGCCGCTCCCCTTCCTCACTCCCAAAAGAACGGCTGAGCGCCCACCGCACGCCGGGATTTCCATCTTCTCAGCAGCCCCGGGAAGGAGCTGGAGGACTTCGCGGTGTAGTCACAGGAAGCGCCCCCTCCCAGGAAACCCCAGCTGGAATCCCAGAGAAGGAGATGTCCTCCTGAAGGGTTGACATAGGGAGGAACTGGGACAAGAGGATGCGCCAGCCCTAGAGAGGGGCCCTGCTCTGGGTGGCCGGGTGCGTGCAGAGGTACATGGGGAGGGTCACAGTGGGGAGTTCTGAAGTCCTGTGCCCACCTCATCTGCCCCCAACCCAGGCATGCGCTGCCGTCCTTCCCAGGCTGGCTCTGCTCCACGCAGAAGCAGCGTATGCCGTGGGTGCCCGGATGGGACGCTCCCTGGGAACCTCAGTTTTCTCACCTACGAAATGGGAATAATAGCAAGGAATCTATCCGATGCCCGCGGAAAGAGCCCCATGCATGGTGTATTGGGGAAGTCCGGTACTCTCCACCGCTAGGTCCCCCTGCCTTCCCAGGGGCATTGGGGAAGTCCGGTACTCTCCACCGCTAGGTCCCCCTGCCTTCCCAGGTGCATGGGGAAGTCCGGTACTCTCCACCGCTAGGTCCCCCTGCCTTCCCAGGTGCATGGGGAAGTCCGGTACTCTGCACCGCTAGGTCCCCCTGCCTTCCCAGGTGCATTGGGGAAGTCCGGTA
>CAUYPO010096397.1:0-15097 GCA_963574435.1 Cheirogaleus major
GCCTGTAGTCCCAGCTACTTGGGAGGCTGAGGCAGGAGGATTGCTCAAGCCCAGGAGTTTGAGGTTGCTGTGAGCGAGGCTGACACCACGGCACTCACTCTAGCCTGGGCAACAGAGTGAGACTCTGTCTCAAAAAAAAAACAACAACAACAAAAAAAAGAAAGCCTTCTATTTCTTTTTCCTTAAAATATCACATTGAAACTAATTAAGGAAACTGCTAGTTTATATTTTTCATCATCTTATTTTTAATAATAATTAAGCTGTATGAAGCAGTCATAATTTCTATAGCCCTTTTGTATGCATTTTGTATTTGATTCTGTATATGCTAAGTTGGTGAATATATGTTAAATTCCTATTGGTCATAGATACTGACAAAGATTCACTTTTCAAGTGTAGAGAAAGACATTGTCCTATAAGACTTAATTTCTAGAAAGTTCTGCATTGGTGCATCTTTCTACTGGCTAACTTGGTCTTTCTGTTTGTTTAAATAAAACCTATGCATAGTTCTTACTCAGAAGATGCTTAGGCATCTTGGATGAAAATGGATTTAACTCATTCAGAGTTGTTTAGTCCCATATGTCCATTTCCTTTGTAGCTGTCCTGTTGTGATTGAACTCAGTGCTTCATATTAGAGATTTCAGAGCCCCTTCCTCCTTGGTGCCTGACCTTGAGGCATGGGTGTATGTGACATTCTGAGGAGGGAGTTTTCTTGGTTTAAGTAATAATATGTACCTCTTGTTCCTCAGGCTTTTGTGAACTTTAATCACTGGATGGTATCTTGGGTGACTTGAGAATCAAACTGTGAACTGTGTTAGAAAGCATTGAGAGATTTTATCACGCTTGACAATAGCTGTGCCTTTGCCTTACTTAAAAGGCATAATTAAATCATGGTTAATCACCTAGCCCCGGATCATGTGCTGCAGCTGGAATAGTTGCCGCTCCTGGCTGTCCTTGAGGTGTAAGAACATGGGTGCAAAGAGTGAGCCTGTCCCTGCCCAGGATGTGTCCTGCCTGTGCAAAGGCCTGTCCTGCTCACTGGCAAACCACATTCTCTGCCAGCCAATGTTCATCTCCTTTTTTTTTTTTTTTTGAGACAGAGTCTGACTGTGTCACCTGGGCTAGAGTGCAGTGATATCATAGCTCACTGCAGCCTCAAGCTCCTGGGCCCAAGTAATCCTCCTGCCTCAGCCTTCTGAGTAGCCTGGGACTGTAGGTGTTTGCCACCACGCTTGGCTAATTTTTCTAGTCTTTGTAGAGATGGGGTCTTGCTTTTGCTCAGGCAGGTCTCAAAGTCCTGGCCTTAAGCAATCCTTCTGCCTCGGCCTCTCAAAGTGCTAGGATTACAGGCGTGAGCTACTGTGCCCAGCTATTCATCCCCTTTTGCTCACTGAATTGGATCATGAGTTAAAAAAAAAAAAAAAGTCTATGTTTATATATTCTTAAGAATCAGGCAAGGATTCTTTTTAACCCAGTCACTATACTACGGAATTATACCAAGGAAATAATTAGAGATCCATACAAAGATTTGTGTACAAGAATTCATCACAGCATTGCTTATAATTGCAAAAATTGGAAACTTTCAATAGTAAAACTATTGTCTAAATAAACAATGAGTCTCTTTGTATGATAGAGTTATAGATCATTATGATTTTTTTCTTTCTCTTTTCAAATTTTCCATAGTGAACAAGTACAGATTTTTGTAATGTAAGATTTAAAAAATAATACTTTGAAAAGAAAAGAAAAGAGAGCTTTTTTCTTTCCCCTGAAAAACTTAGAAAGCATTTAAAGTTATTGGCATTCAAGTAGAAGCTTATGGACATGGAAAGTGTTTGAAAGGAAACACAGTCAGGGACAGAATAGAAAGGAAGACCACATCTTAGGGAATATTGGATAAGGGGGGAAATCAAACGCAAGTCAAAAAAAAAAAAAAGAATATAAAGGCATCGCCTCCTAAGCACTGACATGTTTGCAGACCCATTTAGATGACAGAATGGTCCTGGGCTCCTGTAGATACCATCAGACCAGGACAGGCTGGGCCCAGCGGAGAGGGGCGAGGTGGCAAGAGTGCGGCCTGTCCTGTTGGACCCCTGCCATTCTCCGTGGAAGAGCCCCATGGTGCAGTTTCTCACGGTCTCGTATTATGGTCAGAATTGCTCACACAACACGCCTAGTGTACTGGAGTTTATGACAGACTTCATTGAATGAGGCCTTAACTTCCAGGAAAAAAACCGTTTCACACAAAATCCATAAAATCGGTCATGGGAATTCTCAGAATAGGCCTAAGTATTCTTTCAAAACTGATGGAACATAGCTGTTCATGAGTTCCATGTGGCATTTTGGATCAGTTGCTTTGTTTTCCAAGTCACAACTTGATGTACTATTCTTATAGCAAGCAGAAAAGTCTCAGCATGAAATAAACATTTTTTATGCAAAAACAACCCACAGACTTATAACAATTACCATTATTATGTGGATTCCACAGACTTGTGACCTCTGCTTGGGCTTTAAACATGTATGAACAGACTGTTCCAGTATCTAAAACAAAACAAGTGTGTGTGTGTATGTGTGTGTTCCCCCCACCCCCAAAGACAGCAAAAGGCAAACCTACATTCTTATCAGAACACTGGCTCAGCGGAGGTCCCATTGCATGGGGCTTTAATTGATTTGTAGCTGTGATAGTGAGTCTTCAAGGAGCCTTTTGTTCTTTTTCCCACAATATAAAAATCTGACTACATTCTGTTGAGGACTTTTCTCCGTTTCCTTTCATACAAAAAAAGGTCAATTCCTGGCATGGTGCCCTGGCTGCTTGGTGAGCAAGACGAAAGAAAGTCAAGAAATTTCCATTCCGCCCATTGGGTTTATGTGGAACAGTGTGTAAACCTGGCTGCACCGCCTCTTTCTCCCTCTCTCACGGGTCGGTTCTCACCTCTTTCTGGGGGTTGCTTCAAAGCCAATAAATCCTAGAAGCAGCATGTGTGTCCTGACTCTTCCCTAATCCATCACCCTTCGAAACTGTCTTGTCCAGGTGGAGGTGAGGGCAGTGCTCGGCTGCCTGCCGAGGCTGTCCAGAAGGGCCACCCTCTCAGCCAGGGACCTGCTGGCGGCCGCGGGCGAGGGCAGAGACGCAGACCCCGGACCACGCGCACCGCACCTCATCAGGCGCCTCCTCCTCACCTTCCTGCTCCGGGTTCCTGGAGGCCGTGCGATTGCCCGGGACGCCGTCGCGCTGGTAAGCCCCTGCGTCTCCAGCACCCTAGTTCTCGTTTACACTTCGGGGGAAAGGTGAGTCCCCTGGCCTTTGACGGGGGTGTGTCCTGGATGCTGCCCCACACGGAGGAACGAACGGTCAAGCAGGTTGACAGCTGGGACGGACCCCAGACCCTGCCCCTTGCAGCGCCTTCACGCCACAGAAGAGGACATGGAGGCTCAGAGAGAGGAGCGCCATCTCCCAGGTCACACGGCCACTGCTGGGGCTCACAGGAAAAGAGTGTGCGATGCTTTCAGGTGCAGTGCACCACCCTCCTCCCTCGGGGCAGCGGTGCGGCTGCGGCGAGAACGCGGTCCTAAAGCAACCACGGTGCTGCTCGCTGCAGCAGTGCCAAGAATTGTGTTTGTTAAATTTTTAAAAACCGGTTAATTACAAAGAAATTCTTCCTGAAGCCCAGCTGGCTTGAGAGCTAAAGAATGGTCCAAGTCGAAACTGAGCTCATGACAGTAGATTTGGCAGTGATTTCCTGGGAATGATACCGGAGACACAGGCGATGAAAGAAAAAACAGATAAACTGGACTTTATGAAAATTAAAAATTTCTGTTCCTCAAAGGACGCTAACAAGAAAGTGAAAAGACAGTTCACAGAATGGGAGAAAATATTTGGAAATAATGTATCTGATAGGGATTTAATATCCAGAATATATAAAGATTCTTGGCCGGGCGCGGTGGCTCACGCCTGTAATCCTAGCACTCTGGGAGGCCGAGGCGGGTGGATCGCTCAAGGTCAGGAGTTCAAAACCAGCCTGAGCAAGAGTGAGACCCGTCTCTACTAAAAATAGAAAGCAATTAATTGGCCAACTAATATATATATAGAAAAAATTAGCCGGGCATGGTGGCGGATGCCTGTAGTCCCAGCTACTCGGGAGGCTGAGGCAGAAGGATCGCTTGAGCCCAGGAGTTTGAGGTTGCTGTGAGCTAGGCTGACGTCATGGCACTCTAGCCTGGGCAACAAAGTGAGACTCTGTCTCAAAAAAAAAAAAAAAAAAACAGCTATAAGAGATATCTAAGAATGTAAGCAGCAGAGTCAAAGATAGCACTAAAACTGTAGTTTACGTTATGTGCTCTATAGGTATTGGTGCTTTAGGGCAGAAAGTTTCGTTGAGAATAATACATTTACTAAGTGGATAAAATTCTTGTTTCATTTTTATAAGACTCATTCCTAAGGAGGTAGAATTTTAGATTATCTTATTTTTTATTGTATAAATGCAGGCTTGGTTAGATGTTGAGACCAATATGAAGATGTTTGTGTGAAGAGAGGTATACAAAGAATTAAATTTAACTGGTTAAATTTACCAGGAGTTATTGTTTTTGTGATCTGTTTTTATTCTGTTTGGGCCAGTGTTTTGTTTTTTGAAACGTTTATCTGTCCTTGGAGAGTTCAGTGATGAGAACATTTTAAAACTCTTTAGCAAAAACCCTCTATAGTTCTTTAAATGCAATCACCTGTTGGCATGTAGTCAAGACATAATTCACAATGAAACATTTGTTTTTGGGAATTAGTCCACATCAGTCAGGCAAAAGGTTGTCTAGTCAGTTGCCTTTTTCAGAGGTCCTGGTGGGGAGACGTGCTGTGTGTATGGTTTTAAGATGACTCATCTTATCAAGGGTTAAATTTCTTGATCCTTGATGGGGTCACGTGGTCAAACATATGGTGGGTACAGTATTTTTCTTTCTTCATCCACCAACAAAAGTTATCAGGCCCTGTTCTTTTCTTCCTCCAATGTTGGACTAACCTCTTCATTCTCATTCCTCCATTCCCGTCATTGTTCTCTTCTATGTCCTATCATTTTGCTCTTGTGCTGCCTGCCTGGATGGGGAGGCCATGGAAGAGTTTCAGTTAATATCTTCATGCAAAAATCTTAGTTGAACAAGCAAAGAGTGTACTGGTGGAGAAGATACCTATTAGAGAAGACAATATTTGAGACAAATGCTCTAATTAAGGTGAGCACACCGTGCTACAGGATGTATGGGAGAAAGCTCACCTTGGGAAGGTCCAAGAAGGTTTTCTACATCAGAAGATGCTTTAAGAAGCACAGAAATATAACTTGAAAGGTAATCAGGGGGAAAATCATAGAATTTGAATCACATATTAATAAATTTGGTCTTTAATCTGGGTTTTGGGGAGCCAAAGAATACTTTCAAGTGGCATGTTAAGGTTTATATCTTCAAAAACTCTCTCCAGGGACATTAGGGAGGGTGAATTTTAGACAGACTATTTAATGGGACATGGTTGAAGTAGAACAGGTGAGAAATTATAATAGGAGGACCTGAAAGTGGGGGCAATTAATTTGTATAAGAGGAGATAGAATCAAGAGATGTTTTAGGATTTAGAATCCACAGGACTTGGTGAGTGACTGGATGGAGGATGGGCGAGTGGCATAGGAATGGAGTGGAATTAGGGGTAGGTCTCCCAGATTTCAGGGACTGATGGATAGTAGCGGCACTGGCCAAGAGAAGGAATGCAGAAATAGAAGCAAGTTTGTTTGAGGGTGGGTGGGTAAGAGATTAGGAGTTTAATTTTGAACCTATTTGATTTGAAGTCTATGGAGAGGTAATAATTAGTTGTCTAAGCATGGAATAAGAAGAAACATTTTTGTTTTTCATTATTACAATTGGTAATATTCAGTAACTTTTCAGTCCAGTGTATTTTTTCAATCATACTAGCATTGTTATAATTTTCTTTTTCCTTAATCTATCTGGCCACACATAAATATATTCCCAAATCTTTTGCCATCACATTTTGTGAATTATTTTTGTATTATCACTATTATTGGATTAGAAATACATTTTACCTTAAAATATGAACTTAATTTTTTTGTTTGCATTATTGTTTGATATTTCAGTTCAAAACACTTTTTATATACACATCTCATTTTCCTCTATATAACAGTGCTACACATAGGTTTAATCAGACGAGGAACCTGAGGCTCAGAGACAGTAGGCAAGTACTTAGACCTCTGCAGAGAGAGCAAAAGAGACTAACACTCAAGAAGTGGGCTGAAGAAGCAGAGCCAGAAGCAGATGTCATAGTTTGGATGGGAATGAAGACATTGTGGGTTGACATGAGAGAGTTGAGGGTGCCCACAGCAAGCAGCAGAATATTGCCCAAGGCTGGACTTCTACCTGTGAGGGGCAGGGGGACACCTGGCTCTATTTTGAGAACCTCTACGCTGTTCACATTCAATTCCATACATTAATGGAGCGCCTACTGTGTGCTAGGCACAAAGGTAGGAACTCAGGATACAAAGATTAAGAAAGTCCTTCCTCCCCAGGGGCTGGGAGCGATATATGTATAAATGATTGACAATGCACAGTGGATGAGGTCTTAGATAAAGAGTAATATACCTTGGGAATAGGGAAGAGGGAATGGCTATAAGAGTTCAGTGAAGAGAAGGTGAAGAAAGGAGTTACATTTGAGCTGAATCTTGAAAAGTCTGGGGAGACGTTTAGGAGGTGGTAATGGAGGGTGAAGATATTCCAACTATAGTAAATAACAAAGGCAAAAGCTCAGAAGTACACAAGTTATGGGGTGAATATATAATAGGTTGGTATAAAACATGCTACCAGGGATAGAACAGCTCATGGAAGAGACCCAGACAGAACGGTGGATGTTTTATCACCAATTCAATAGCAACTATTCAAAGGCAGGTCAGGGAGGATGGGAAGGGAAGAGAAATGCACAGACCTCCTCTCTCTGTGGTAGAATCAGCTTCGTTGCTGACACTTGTGCAGCCCTAGCTTGTTTGATGATCTTTATGTCCCAAAGATTTCAAGAGCGTCAGGAGACAGGGCATGCATGAAAAAGTCTGGTAGTAAATACTCTCCTTTTCTTACCCTGGAGTTTGCACAAAGCTCTGGGCTACTAGTTTTCTGCACATGTTTACTTTAGGTCACAAACACCATGATCTTTGTGTTATTTGGGACTCAAAGGTTCCCTGCTCCCTGCAGTAAAGATGTCCATGAAAAATTGGGTCTAAATCAAGTGTTTGTCAATTATGGGAGCAAGAGCTGCATGGAAAGGCCAGGACTCAAGCGCCCCTTGAGACATAGGTGGGGATGTGCAGGGCCACCCAGCAGGAAGGTGATCTGCACTCAGGCCCAGGTGTGGACGTGCCTCAAGTGAACTGAGCACTTGTGTCTAGGACCAGGCTCACGTCAGGAAGGCCATTCACATTTGATTATGAGGGGACCCCGAAGCCTTCTGAGCAATGGGTGATGAAAGGGACTTTTTAGGAAAATTGTTCTGGATGAATGGAGAGTTTAGAGTCTATTATATTTGCCTTTTCAATTCTTGGGTTCTTATGAAGTGGAAGGAAGCTTTCATGCAATTTTCATGATAAGCAAACTCATTGGACACCCATCAGCCTCTTACTCTTCACTACTGAAGGTTCTGGAGTTTAGGGTAAACACAGGACTGAATTAAGGGAAAACGGCCTGAAGCCTGCAGTGAGTAGCTGAAATCAGCAGGCATTTTATCATCCCTGTGCCATGCGCAGTGGCCTTTCCCTTGGGTTTTTTTTTATCTGTGTTTGCTTCAACCTCAGGGGACAATCTGTTCAGTCACCAGAAGGGATACCTTCAAAGAGTTTTCTTGGACAAGGTCCACTCATGTGGTCAGCCGTGACCTCATCTCATTGCTCAGGGGGCCCAGGTTTGGGGCTTGATATCTTGAGTTCTTGCTTGAATAGGAAGCAGAGAGGCCCTTCTTCTGAATGGCTTTTATTTTGGAACACACTAGAAACCACCAGTTAGTTTGTTAAATGTTTTTCCAGATTTTTTTTTCAGTTTTAAATAATTTAGCCCATTTCCTTGCTTATTGTCAAGAGCTGTTAGAGATAGGCCAACTGCCTATAATCTTCTCATAAAGAAACACAAAGTGGGAGGTTTGGGAAGGTGTTGGGTGGGGGGAGTAGGGCTTTTCACTTTGCTGGCACAAAATTTGGAACTGTAAGAAAAGAAGAATAGAAATACCAGTTCAGATTTTCCTAAACTAAATTGTGAACTTGATGTTTCTACCAGTGACCATAATACTCATCTCATGGAAATTTTCACACTTCTCTATCTTAGCTGTTTCTTCAGATTTGAAACTGATCAGGCAGGCTCTGTATTTCCCCATTTTACTCACTCTCGAAAGTGAGGCCCGCTGGTTGATTCCTGCAATCCTGCAGAGGAGAAGCCACGTGTCAGGGTACCTTTCTCCTGCTTGGCTCAAGCAGCAATGGGTACAAATTCAAATTTCCCAACTTCTGAGTCACATCCTCCTTTAGTAGCAAAGGGGCTTGTGCAGATTCAGTCTGAAGAGCAGCTGAGGGATGTGTGTGTGTGTGTGTGTGTGTGTTTGAAGGGACTGGGGGCAAGTCTCTTGCTGCAGCTGTGAGAGGCTGTGCACGGGACTGGACCTGCTTCCAGATCAGGCCTCCTCTGCCAGAAATAACTTATTCCCCGAAGAGCCTCTGACTCATGCCTCTAATAGGACTATTATGGTTTCCTGGCTGCAAATTTGTCCTTTTGAAATGTGGGGTTTTGTTTCTCTTTTTGAAATTTGAATTCTGCATTCATTTATGTAGATTTGTTCCCCTGTTTCATGCTCTCAGGGTGTTTTTTGAAGTTCAATTCACAATATCCATTTGTGGGACTAGAGATAAAACTCTATGCCTGCAAAGACTGGGTGTCTGTTCCATTCTCTACTATATGTCCACTATCTGGCATACTGAATGGAGCACTGTTTCATTGTCAGCGGTCCCCAAGCTTTTTGGTACCAGGGACCAGTTTCATGGAAGACTATTTTTCCACAGACTGGGGGTTAGGGGAATGGTTTCAGGATGATTCAAGCACATTACATTTATTGTGCAATCAAACCTCTCTGCTAATGATAATCTGTATTTGCAGCCACTCCCCAGTGCTGGCATCACCACCTCAGCTCCGCCTCAGATCATCAGGCATCAGATTCTCATAAGGAGTGTGCAGCCTAGATCCCTCACATGCACAGTTTACAGTAGGGTTCGCACTCCTATGAGAATCTAATGCCGCTGCTGATCTGATAGGAAGCGGAGCTTATGCAGTGATGTGAGCGATGGGGAGCGGCTGCAAATACAGATGAAGCTTAGCTTGCTCACCTCCTGCTGTACAGTCCAGTTCCTAACAGGCCACTGACCAGTACTGGTCCATGGCTGGGGGTTGGGGACCGCAGTTCATTGTTCCAAAATAATTGTTTATCAAATAAATGAACAAATAATGAATGAATGGTAAATTATTCCTATATAGCCCTACCAAGAAAGAAAGATTTTAGGAGGCATTATACCTCCCAAAGCCATAGCAGGAAACAACTAAAAACATATCCCAGAATTTTCTCAGGTTTTTAATTTGGGACACACTTTAACAAGCATGGTCATCTGGTTTCTATGCCACAGTGGAGTGGAAAAAAGGGTGGAGGGGTTCTGCTAGGGAGAGGCAACTCTAAAGGAAATAAGGGCACGACCTAGAGTGTGACAAAAGACAGGCCAAATTTTAGCAAAGTGTGGGAGTGCGAGGCTATTGAATGCAGGGGCAGATCACCCCATAAACTTTACAAGCACTGAGATCATCCCTATATATACTAAAATGTAATAGTTGGACTGGTAGTGAGAATTTTCAGTTATCTGGAAAGTTTACTTATGTGAACTAGTTTATTTTCAAATGATTCTGGGTCACTGAGGTATTTAGGCCTCTTTGGCATGTTGATTTTATTTCTTCTGAGCTCTTTAGAAAATCCATCACTCTCTTTGACACAGGTAATAATAATTGTATCCCCTTCTGCTTCTGCTTCACAAAACATAGGACAAGCTGTCCCTCCATGGCAATAGCATGGCAGTCCTTTTGAGAAGGAGGAAAATCCTCTTCTAATTCTGCCTGAAACACAGGATCTTTACGCACATGTATCTTGGAAATTGAGTTTCAACAAGAAAAGAGAAGGCAAGAGGAGAAAGCAATGATGAGGAACAACCCTGAGGATGACAGGGATGCCAAGAAGTGCAGTCCTTATTTTGTCACAACTAATGAATTATAGAAATTCCTAATAACGTCACAGGAGAGGCAGAGACATGAAACCTGGAAGAGGATGAGGAGGTTTTTTTCAGGCAAAGGGGTGGCAGGTGTTGCCAACAGGAGCTGTGATTCTTCCAAAACTCTTATGTTCATGGCATATGGAACAATATTTGCTTCAGATTTCTAGGTAAGGAGAAAAACAGTGCATAACGTAAGCCATAAAGAGGTCCCTCTTTCAGAATTGAATATTTGAGGGCACACATGGGTTTCTCTTCTTTCTTCTCTTATTTGAAGCAGGCACCAGGTTGTTTAGCTTGGGAGATGCCATCCAATTAACACTTCAAGGGAATATATATGCCAAGTACTAACTACATAATGTGAAATACAAGAAACTGTTGCATTCCAATTATTATCGGTAAAGAACTTAAAGGAAAAAGCAAAAAGGATGAAGAGAAAAAACAAACTCTAATATCCAGTTTATATCGATTGTGAAAACAAGATTATGAAGAAAATCACTATAAATTTTAAGCAGAAAAAAATCACTCTTATAAAACTGCTTTCCATCTTTTTATATTCTCTAATCTTTGTCAATATGTTCATATATTTTTTACATAATGACAATCACAGAGTATGGGTACTTTTGTATTAACTTTTCTTGTGACTAAATATTTCATGGAGGCTGCTGCTTGAAAAAGTGTTTATTTATTTGGAGGAAAAAGAGCTCTTTATCTCACTCCATAAGCCAATTTAATTTACAGATTGACTAGACGACAAAACACAAAAATGAAATCTTTGTTAGAAAATAAAATGGAAAAAAATCATATGATTTTCAAATAAGTAAAAAATACGAAATACCTAGAAATAAACTTAAAATGCTTAAGTCCTATACGAAGAAAACTAAAAACTTTCCTGAGAGAATAAAAAGACTTGATTAAATACAGAGACAGGTCATGTCCCTGGATAGAAGGCTTTCTACAGTACAGATGCCAATTCTCCCCAAACATCTAAAGCTGTAACATTTTCAATCAAAGTGCCAATAGAATTTCTCTTGGAATTTGTCAAAATGCTCCTAAAGTTCACATGGAGGAATTAACATAGGAGAAAACAGAAGAAAATGTTGAACAGGAAGGGAATGATGAGGCTCTGTTGTATCAGAGATTAAGATGTATTTTAGGCCAGGCGTGGTGGCTCTTACCTGTAATCCTAGCACTCTGGGAGGCCGAGGTGGGAGGGGGATTGTTTGAGGCCAGAAGTACATAAATTCTATGAAGTATTTTTTTTATCATCTGATGATCTTATTAAGATGTAAACTCTATTAGGGCAGGGACTTCCTCATCCCCAAACCTAGAACAGTACCTGTCACATAGTAAGTGTTAGTAAAAATATACTGTATGAATCAGTATATTAAAATAAGATGAACTGATTAAGTAAATTGTGGAATATCCATTCTACAGAATATTATATAATCTTCATAAATCATTTTTTCCAAGCCTAATTATATTCCATGTTACTTGATTTAAAACATGGCAAGTGAATTTATATTACACATTTGTCAAGGATTGCTATCGAATTATGCTAGCTTAATAAAATAAATTGGTAAACTAGCAATATTTTGGGTTTTGTTTTAATAATAGAGTTTTACCTCTGCAGTGTCTACAGTTAGAATTTATTGACAATTTTTTGTAGTGTAATATATGTGATCAATCTTTATAAATTTTTCATGGGTTCTGGAAAGGTTGATGTATTTTCTGCAGAGAATAAAATTTAGCTACATCTGTAGCTATAGCTATTCAACAGTATCATTCATATCCTCTTTATTTTAATTTATTCACTTGTCAAACAGCAAAATAGGTGTTTATATGTTCCTATTAATGCTGTTTACTGTTACTTTCTTCATTATGCACTATGCTTTTTTTTTTTTTACCACTTCTAATTGAGTGCTATTCTATTCACTAAGGCTCATTATTAAAATTTTTATAAAAGAGGCTTCTTTGAATGAGAGAAAATTTTTGCAAACTATACATCTGACAAGTGGTTAGTATCAAAAATGTATAAAAAACTCAAACAAATCATCAACAAAAAAACAAATAACCTGATGAAAAAATGGGCAAAAGACCTCTCAAGAGAAGACATACAAATGACCAACAGGTATATTTAAAAAAATGCTCAACATCACTAATCCTCAGGTAAATGTAAATCAAAATCACAATGAGATATCACCTCACCCCAGTGAGAATGGCTATTATCAAAGAAAAAAAGATAAGTGTTGGTGGGGATACATTGTTGATGGGAATATAAATTAATACAGCCATTATGTAAAACAGCATGAAAATTCCTTGAAAAATTAAAAATAGAACTACCATATGATACAGCAGTCTCCCTACAGGATATATAGACAAAGGAAATGAAGTCAGTATGTTGAAGAGTTCTCTGTACTTCCATGATTATCACAGCACTATTCACAATGACTAAAATATGAAGTCAACTTAAGTCTTTATCAATGAATGAATGGATAAAGAAAATGTGGTATATATACACAATGGAATACTATTCAGCCATAGTTAATAATGAAATCCTGCCATTTGCAACAACATGAATGAACCTGGAGATCATCATGTTAAGTGAAATAGACCAGGCACAGAAAGTCAAATACAAATGAATAGTCCCACCTCATCTACAGGGGATACTTTCCAAGACCCCCAGGGATGCTGAAACCATGGATAGTTTTACACAGTATATATGCTATATATTTTTGTATACATACATATGTATGATAAAATTTACTTTATAAATTAGATACAGTAAGAAATTAACAATAACTAATAATGAGATAGAACATTATAACAATATATTGCAATAAAAGTTATATAAATGTGGTCTCTCTCTCTCCCTCTCTCTCTCTCAAAATATCCTATTGTGTTGTACTGTACTCAACTATTTTCAGACCACAGTTACCTGAGGGTAACTGAAAGCCTGGAAAGCAAAACCACAGATGGTGGTGGTGGTGATAGTGATCAGGGTGACTACTGTACTACACGATCTCACTCATCTGTGAAATGTAAAAACGTTGGTCTCACAGAAAGTAGAATGGTGGTCACCAGAGGCTGGGATGGTTGAGGGGATGGAGGGTTGGGGAAATGTTGCTCAAAATCATAATAATTATATGGCTGGGCACAGTGGCTCATGCCTGTAATCCTAGCACTCTGGGAGGCTGAGGTGGGAGGATCCTTTGAGCTCAGGAGTTCGAGACCAGCCTGAGCAAGAGCGAGACCCAATCTCTACTAAAAAATAGAAAGAAATTAGCTGGACAACTAAAATATATATATATATAAATAAAATTAGCCGGGCATGGTGGCACCGTGGTGCCTGTAGTCCCAGCTACTCTGTAGGCTGAGGCAGAAGGATCACCTGAGCCCAGGAGTTTGAGGTTGCTGCGAGCTAGGCTGAAGCCACAGCACTCTAGTCCAAGCAACAGAGTGAGACTCTGTAACAAAAAAACCAAAAAACAAAACAACAACAAGAACAAAAAAATCATAATAATTACAGTTAGGAGGAATAAATTTCAATAGGTCTACTACATAGCAAAGTGACTATAGTTATTGACAATACATCGTATTCTTGAAAAATGTAAAGAGATTGGGTGTTACGTGCTCTCCACACAAAAATAATTACTATGTGAAGTAATGCATTTGTTAATTAGCTAGATGTTTTAACCATTACACAATATGTGTGTTTATATATATATATACTTTAAAACATCATGTATATGATAAAAGCACACAATATTATCAGTTAATTTAAAACGAGTAAATAAGTAAGTACCGTGTTTCCCTGAAAATAAGACAGGGTCTTATATTTATTTTTCCTCAAGAAGACACTCTAGGGCTTATTTTCAGGGGATGTGTTATTTTTTTTAAGTACAGTATAACAATCTACAATTATTCAAATATAGTTAAGTCGTCTTCTTCTGGAACATCATCATAACTCTCCAAACCCCGAATTCCATCCTGAATTTCTTGCAACTCTATTTCCTTTAGAACCATTGGCCCCAATCTCTTATGTCGAGCAATAGAGCTCTCATGGGGCAGATGAGAAGGGCTGCTTGTCTTCTTTACTGCTCTGTGACAAAATGCATAGGTTGTGCAGATACACTGCGTACCCAAGCCCATCACTAGGTCTTATTTTTGGGGTAGGGCTTATATTGCGCAAATGCTTAGAAATCCTGCTAGGGCCTATTTTATGGGTAGGTCTTATTTTTGGGGAAACACGGTAATCTGGGCTATAGAAATATTTATTAAATTAGAAAATATATTCATAAATGAAAAAGTAAAAGGTATAGGACATAATTTGGATAAAAAATATGTACATGGGCCAGGTATGGTGGCTCACGCCTATAATCCTAGCACTCTGGGAGGCTGAGGTGGGAGGATCGTTTGAGCTCAGGAGTTTGAGACCAGCCTGAACAAGAGTAAGACCCCATCTCTACTAAAAAAAAATAGAAAGAAATTAACTGGACAGAAAAAAAAAAAATATATATATATATATATATATATATATATATATATCAATTAGCTGAGCATGGTGGCGCATGCCTGTAGTCTCAACTACTCGGGAGGCTGAGGCAGGAGGATCGCTTGAGCCTAGGAGTTTGAGGTTGTTGTGAGCTAGGCCAATGCCACAGCACTCTAGCAGGAGCAACAGAGTGAAACTCTGTCTCAAAAAAAAAAAAATGTACATGAATAACAGAATATACAAGGAGAATCTTAGTAAGGCCATGAATATCAAGAAATTCTTTTTTTTTTTT